>CM034462.1:708065-725379 GCA_019925255.1 Litchi chinensis | reverse complement strand
CACGGATCTACAAATCAATAATGACATGTAATTAAACATATCCAAAACAAAAAGAAGAAAAGAAAAAATATAATTGAAAAATACATTGCTCAATGTGTCTTACACTTCCCATGAAGCCAAGATGTGTACACATATAAACAAAGTGTGAACCTAAGCTAAATACTAAAAGTCTGGAAAGAGGGTTTGATGGACATGTAAACACTTGGTAGCACAGAAGATGCATCTTGTTAAAACCACTGCAAGTCTAACTACTTTGACTTTCAACTATATTCTTTAATAAAAATTTCCCCTAAAATATATATATATATATCTTAGTTGAGTCTAGCATGTTTGTTCCAATCTCTTTTAATGAATATTTCTTCCACACAATTTGAGATTTTGATAATCTATTTGAATAAATTCTAGCAAAATTAATTTTACATTGAAAGAAATATTTAAGATGGTAACAGAAAAATTGTTTGGAGTACAGTCTACTCTAGCATTCTTCTTAAAATAATGAAATCTTAGGTGCCGGATATTCCTTGTCTAATTATATCATTAGGCTGTTGGGTTAATTTTTTTTATTAGAATAATTATTAAAAAAAACATTGACAGTTTTATTTTTGAAGGAAAAACATTGACAAAGTTGAGCAACAATACATATATTTATTCAGGAGTGCATGACATACGCCAACGTCACCAATAATGGCATATATCCATGTGGAGGAGCAGATATTCTTGGAGGTGGTTCTAATCCTCCAGCTTAAACATTAACATCTACAAGTGATCAGTGATACTGATTTGATATGATAACATTATCAACATGTATTTCATAAATCCATGATACGATATGAAAACATAATCAAGATGCATTCGACAAATCCATGCAATTAGAATTTACTACAGTCTATTTCTTTATTTTAGCTCTTAACTAAGTAATTTCTTTCTTTTTTTTTTTTTTTTTTTTTGAAAATCAAAATGAATTTAATTAAGAAACATCAGCCAAAACAATACACAAGATATAATTCAGAACAGAAATAAACCAAGATTGACTAAAATTGATCCAAAAAACCAAAATTGCTAACCTATGAGTTGCTTTATTACTCTTCTTAGGAGTGAATTAGCACTTAGCATTACCCAATTAAGCTAACAAGGAAGAAATATCCTTTATGAAGGGACCTTTATCAATAGAAAATTTCTTAGCCTGACTTGCCAAGATAACAAGACGAACATCTATCTCCACCACTTGGGGTCTAAAACCATAAGTCAAAGCAAACTTCAAACCCATTCTGAAAGCTAGACATTTAGCAAAAAAAGGGTAAAAGAACCAGACAACTTCATAAGAAAAGCACATTTAACATATTCTCGATGATTACGAATTAGAAATTCAATCCTTATAAAACCAGTCACATTACTTATTACGACATCCATATTGAGTTTCAAAGAACCCCAATTAGGTGGCTGCCACTTCACATGCGAAACAAATGAAATTGTCTTAGGTTGAACCCAAATAAGTCCATTAAATTTGTGATACTCAGCAAGATAAAGAGTAACTTTTTCCAAGATTAACTCTTCCTTTTTAGGTGCTCCAGCATGAAGAACAAGATTTCCGTCCCTCCAAAAGTTTCATGAAACCAATAACCATAGTTCAAAATTGGATATAAAAAGATAGTCATGCAAATAAAGCATTAGAATCGACATCGATGAACCCATGAAACTCCTCGGATAACTCCAAAACATACTCTTTATCCAACAGTTTTTTGCCCAAGGGTATAAAATGAAAACATGAAAGACATATTCCTTATTTTCACAATAGCAGCTACACAGTTTAGAGTAATTCAACATCCGATGAAATAAATTACCATCAGTAGACAATAAATCATGAAAATGCACCACCCAAAAATCCTAATCTTACTTAGTATTTTGAGTCCCCAAAGAAAATTTCAATAGTAGCTATTATCTGATGACTCATTAGAATATGAAGTCATAAGGACCGAATACCCCAATTTAACCGAATAAACCCCATTAGAATTAAAATGCCACACCCTATCATCATCATGGTAAGAATTGATCAACGGAATCCCCAAAATGGAAGAAAGATCTACAGGTAGGAAGATCTATATATAGTAACAATAATGAGATATAACAAAGTCCTTATAAATATGGCACATCCCTAGAAAATAACTGAAGAAATGATAGTTGGGGACATCTAATACAGGGTTGTGCCATAAGTCTTTTTAAACTGTGCTTCAAACAACTATTTCAACTCTATCAGGGTGAGACTCAATCAAAATATTGAACTTCTCTTTCCACGATTGCAACTTTATAATCCTTATATTGTTTAAGATTTTAGAAGTGGACTTGAGCCTCTCATATTGAGCAATCATGATTTTTGATTGACACTTTTGTAGCATCCTTGCAAAGGGCACATTAAGAAGACTACAAATGAGAAAGGGGGACCAAATCAGGAAAAACACCAAGACCAAGAACTCCAAAAAGGATAACAATGGCCAAAAACAATTGCAATGCATAACCCCATGTTGAATGGAACCACCAAAGGAACTCTTCCATTTAATAGGCCATAAATCGTAATATAATTTATAACCTACCTAGTTGAGTGCCTTTTCCTTCCTCAACTCGATAGCTTTAGTTATTTCTTAGAAATTGCCACCATCAAAACTGATCTCATCCTCATTCTTAATCTCTTTGAATCAAAGTAAGAATGCCAAAGAGACAATGACTCAACAACCTTGGTAACACCTTTGTGCATATTGTCCTCACCATAGTTGGAGTAGTTAAAAAATGCATAGCGCAAAAGAGGAAGAACTACAACAGCAATTGACCTAACAATGTAAAAATCACTATGCATATATTTTCTTTCAAGTGAACTTTTTTGTAGCCCAAAGAACCAAGTTCTTGATATCATTTGCCTTTTTCTCTCCTACAAGGCCATCCTAAGCATAAGCAATCTTCTGGCATGCTAAATTGACTTCATCTTCAGGAACTAAGGAAGGAATTTCTTCTAAGACTAATGGTTTCGAGTAGCCTAAAGAATGCAAAGGATTGAGCCAAGAAAATGTCAATCTACTAAGGAAACTACCATTGCCTAGTTGTGTTTATATATATTTTCAGCTTTTTCAACTAATAGAGGCTCAAACAGACTATTATCATCCGCAGGTCAAGATGCAACATGATCGAAGTTTCTAAGGACACAACATAGCAACAGAAGGTTCAAAAGCAAAGGCAAGATCTCAAAAAGTTGAATGCTATGCATTTTCCCTAAGATTTCTACATTAAGACTACAAACCAACAAAGAAAATGTAATCCACCAAAGGGAGTTGAGAATTTTGATCCATTTTGACCTTTGAACAAGCAATGAAAACACCAAGGAGATCCAAACCAATCCTCTAACAACGTTAACCAATCAACTCAAAACCTATCATTTTCAGCTGCAAGAATCCACAAACCATTACAAAAATATGCAATGCTACAAGAGCACAATAGATTGAAACAACTACAGCAAACCAATTCCTCCTATGATTCTCAATAAAGTGACACTTTTTGATAGAGCCAACAATCAAAGATAGATAGAAAACACAAAGAAATACTTGATTTATACCATCTATGATTGCTCTTTGAACACAAAATAATCCAAAATCAATCTCACCACAAATCCAAGACAACCCTCCTGTTCATATAAACACAACAACCCACAATTAGAACACATCTTTAACATAATAAAAGGCTAGAAAAACACACACATACCCACACACAAAAACTTTGCAATGTCCGTACATATTTATCCAAAATATAATCATAGAGAAAATCAAACAGTTGTAAGTCATATTTTCTATTCATATAACATCAAAAAGCATTCAATAAACTTGAATATATTTTCTCTCTAAATAGCAGGAAACCTACAATAAATTTTAGCAGCAAAATGAAGAATATTCACTATTACATCAAAATATGCTACAAACCATATTCTTTGTGTTTATACATGGCAAGAGTGTTACATATTGGAGAACACAAACATATCAAAACAAGCAAAAATGAAAGCATATACTATATTTTGTCATCTTACACTCTTTTGTCCATAGAACAGCAAAAACATTCCTTAACCCACATTTAGAACCACTCAAGTAACCTTTAAACTTTTGATTCGTAGTGCTGCCTCCTCCACACCTTGATGGAAGTAGTTGGCTACAAAACATTTTTTTGGTCAAAATAGTTCACTTGAGGACAAGTGTTTTACCTTATCAAAGACATCAGATTCTCTCAAGCACGAAATGTTGCCCTCGAGTGAACTATTTTCACCTAACAAATTAGCAATCAAACTTACGGATTTTTTTTCCCTAGCCAGTCTGAGATTTCACCTAGCGGATTAGTAATGTGACGTTTAAATGACTTTTGAAATTGGAAAGGGAAAGTAAGGTCGGAGCCACAGTTGTCGTCTCTGTCCGCTTCGGCTCCCGTAAGCGGTCAGATTTATCAAGTGTTGTTTAAGTAGGTGGTGGTTGTTTGTTTTGGTAGGTTATATGACAAGTGTGAGTGGAGATTGGGGAGATAGACAGATAGTTTCGATATGGCTCTTCTTGAGTTAGTCAACATCCATATTGCAAATATCCAGTACTCCTGTGTGAAGTGCAACGTGGCGGTCAAGGATTGACAACAAAACCCATTGGTGCCGCTTCAAGGCTACCGTGGGTCTGTCAATGCATGGACGCATGGACAGGCGCGTAGTAAAGTACATATTAGGTGTTTTTGAGTATTATTATTCTACTCAGATTAAATTCCATTAACTCCCTAACTTTATTTATAATTGCAATCCATCCTGAGATATTGATTCAATTGCACTCAATCCAAATTGCACTTAGTCCAATGGATTGAGTGCAATTTAAGTCAATATCTCTGGATGGATTACAATCATAGATAAAATTAGAGGAGTCAGTGCAATTTACCTTTCTTCTAACACACACACACACATATTAAACATACTTATTTTTTTGTAAAGTATGTAAACCTTACAATAGTGTTTTCCCCACTTAGTTTGAATTAATACTTAAAGTCCCTTTATTTATAAATAAGAGGATTCTGAGTATTAATTTAAACTATAGAGAAAAAAAAATGAATTAACCCCTTAACTAATTTAAAGAATAGCTTACAAAAAGATTCATTAAGAAGCACTATAAAGCACTAATAATGCCATTAATGAGCACTTAATTTATTTAAGCAATTAACATTATACCTATTTTGATTTTAAAAAAAAAAAATTAGTTTCAACATGAAAACATAAGAGAAATATAAACTTTGATTAAAAAAACCTAATATCAATCTCCTTTAAAAGAAAAAAAAAAAAAAATCAGCAATATGCATTTTTTCAAGAATGAATGTTTCACAAATTGATGATTATTATCACCATCAAAACCATGCAATAAAGTTCTATTTCAAATTCATTGGAGCGCTTAATATCTGTAACATAATGTATTCATTGGGCCTTAAATCACTCCTTCTTAATAGAGTGATGGTGTGTTTTAGGGAATGAGATTGATTGATGGTGTTTACTTCGTTAAAATTCATTTTGTAATAGAAATGAAAGTGTAGACCTTACATCAATTTGTGGTTGTGAAATGAGAATCTAATTCCCCCCACCCCACTTAGAATTTTATTCTCATTCTGAAATTTAATGTAAAAATATTTTATATCATTCTTTAAAAAAAGAAAAAACTTATTTTATCACATTTATATATACAAAAATGGTTACAACTTGATATATATAGTATAAATATATAATATGTTCTTTAAAAATAAAAATATACAATATACTTATAATAATATTGTTAAGATTTTTTTTTTTTGAGCCATTATGATGAGTTACAGAAAAAAAAGATGACACTACATCTTAAATACTATTTTACGTATTATAATTAATTCATAATTTTAATCAGTGATACTTTTGTAACTTTTAATTAATATATTTCATTCCAGAGCAAAGTAAATAGTTTAATGAGAATACTGTTGATTCAAATTCCTACAGTTGAAGTAAACACATTATAATTGTTTAGTTTAACAGTGAAGTAAACGCATCATAAATGTTTAATTTAACCTCAATGTAATGCAACAACTTTTGTTCAATGTTGGTTTTGATAATGCTACCAAGACTTTGTTAGGCCCAACCACAAATGCTAAGTTTAGGCCCAAGCCCAAAGCTTATCAATCCTTAACCCAATGTTATCACTTTTTTAAAAGGAAAAATAGCCAATATGAGGGGGGCGCATTCAATATTTATTTTCAAATACTTTTACAGTTTTTTTTTTTTTTTTGATGAATGATTTTCTTTGAGTTCATGGATTTTTATTGACTTTTATTAACTTTTATAAACTTTACAAAATTATGAAAGATTTTATAAACTTTTATAGACTTTGATTTTAAAAGATTTTTATGGAGTTTATTGATTGTCATAAATGTAATAAAATTTTGAGAAAAGGTTCATTAACTTTCATTTTAGAAGACTCTTATGGTCCAAAAGCTTATATCAATCAAGTCCATAGAGAACAGGCTAAGAAGGCACCAACTACCAAGCCACACTTGTAATTACTTGTATTGCATACATGAGAACAAGAAATTAATGATAATGGGCATTGGTCCAAAAACAAATTCCTACTATGAACCAATTTAAGGCCTATGCTACAATGTCAAGGGCCCTTTCTCTATTCTATGATTTCTATCAAAACGTCTTCTTCAATGTTAGGAGATAATATCTTGTTATCATACTTTTTTCTTTTGGGTTGACACTAGAGTTGGATTTTACTAAAAAAATACATGTTATAAATTTATCATTATGGATATATTAACTATATGTTATAAATTTACTTTACGTAGCTTTATTATTTTTAATCAAATAAAAAGAAAATTTTTGTTTTTACCTTTTTTTTTTAGAAAAAATTGTTTTTAATCTTTCAAACAAACTATTTTTATTCTATGCCTAAGATTACCAAACTACCATTAAGTCAAAATCAGCCAATTGCTTTGACCTAAAATTACCAAAATAACCTTCTTTTTTCCTAACAACATCGTAACCTCTTTTCTCTACTCCATTCATAACCTTTCTTTTTCCATTCACCATTGTAACCAAAAAACAAACTTTCTAGCAAGGGGTTCTTTATTGAAGATTCTTCATCCATTGAAGGTTTTTGATCTATTTAAGTTTCTTCCATTAAAGGTTTTGAAGCTTCTTCTTATATTTCAAGTAATTTGAGTTTTGAAGGTAATATATATATTTTCATTGGTTGGTTTTTAGATTGTTTTGTTTAGATTGTAAGCTAAAGACTTTGAGAGTGATTTGATTGTAAGATATGGTACCCATAAGGTAGATATGTAGTTTCTGTAAAATCTGCGATGAAATCGATTCCTCATTGGACTAAAAAACCGATATCAATTTTTTTTCAACAAGTGAAAACCAATTTAAGTACGAGATTGGTTATTCATTGGGATTAAAAACTTATATAAGTTTTTCAATCTAATGAAAAACTTATTTAAGTAATTTTTTTTATATTTTTTATATTTGTTGTGTTTTGGATGATGTGTATTAAATTTAGTGCTATATATGATCAGATATGATTGTAATTTGTTCTATTTGGTTAGATTTGGCTGGAGAGTGTTGTAAGTGTACAATAAATTCGTCAACCAATTTTTTAGTGGACTAAAAAACCAAATGCTCATTTTTTGGTCCACTTAAGAACCAAATTTGGTAGTGTTAGTATAATTTTGATATTTCTTGTATTTTTATGCTAGTATTGATTTATAGTGTTAGATTTGGTTCGATATAATTATATTTTGTAATGTTGACCTATTAGAGTGAAACTAATTTATTAATATTCTTTAAATATTATAGAAATGGTTTAAGAGACAATTGTAATCAATTTCAACGAAGAGTGGAATGGTTCTAACTATGTTGGGCTTGAGTCGATCATATGTAGAGTCTCCAAAGATAGTAGGTTGCCATTGATAGAAAAATGAGAGATATCTGTATTTATTATTTACTACAAAGCATGGCAAATGACCAAATTAAAAAGATATACATTATGTCAGATTTTGGTATGGTTAGTTTGATGGTAGTGAAAAATATTAATTTTAAAAAGATTTATATCAATAAGATTACGAGAAATTTTGGAGCTAGAGTTAGTAGGCATATCGTTCATCCATATGTCATCGACTCAATACTAGATACAAGACAAAACGTGGCAAATACGGATAGAGTTGTAAATTTGTATATGGTTGAAAGTCAATTTTATCTTACTTCAGGTATTGATAAAATGCTTTTGTCATCCTATTTACATCTATGGAAAGTCCCATTTACAACATTAATGATGACTATATGAATGATGCTAGTGATAATAAAGATCGGGACACAGATGAAGATGGTGATGGGATACTAGATGATGACGAAGAGCAAACTCGAGATAGTGGTGAAAAGAAAATTTGATTTAATGATGTCGTTGAGGATGAAGGGTTTCCAAAAATAAGATTTTCAGGTTTAAAATTTCAGAGTAATGTTTCACAACAATACTGGATTATTCTTGGTGTAAAACTAGGCAACATTGAGGCTACTTCAAGCGTTGTGTCGATCATCTACCAATATGGTATGTTGTATAAAGATATATATATATTTTTTTACAATAACAAAAAAATGAGTACAACCATTGGAAAATATATTTTGAAAGCCAAGTTTGAATATCGGTTTAGACGTTTAGACATGGAGCAATTCAAGGTCGATTGCAAGGATAAAAGTTATAGCTTTATAGTTCGTGTAAGATATAGAAAAGGCTGTTCGATGTGATTTGTGTTGAAGTATGTCGTAAAACACATGTGTCGTCAGACAACTATGGAATCACATATAAAGAGTGTGAAAGCTATTGTCATCGAAAAATTATATGTAGGAAAAGTGGAGAGAGATATTTATACACCTAATCGTTTGATTGAAGAAATACTAGAGCAGTATGATATGTAGATATTGTATAGTAAACTTGGAAGATTTTACAATATACAAAGAAACTAGCATATAGACAAGTGGATGAGTCATATCAATAGCTTTCGTCCTACTTTGAAATGTTAAAATTATCAAACTTCAATATAATGACTGCAATTGAGAGAAATGAAAACAACCGATTCTTATATTCGTTCCTTGCATTTAGAACTTCCATTGAGAGTTTTTGGTCTTATATGAGACCTATTGTTGCTATTAATGCCCTTATTTGGAAGGTGAATATAAAAGGTAATTTTTTTTTTTTTTTTTTTGCTACATGCAAAGATTGGTTGGAGATGATTTATCCCATCACTTTTAAATTTACTGATGGAGAGTCAGACTGTTCATGAACTTAGTTCTTAAAAAGATTACGAGAGGCGATTGATGTATTAAAAAATTTGTTTATTGTATTCAATCGTTATAAACGCATATCGAATGTGATAAGAGTAGCTTTTCCTGAAGTCTCATAGATGTATTTTTTTCATCTGTGACAAAACCTTAAACAACATTGTAAAAAGCGTTCGGATGTGAAAAATACATTTTATAATGTAGTATATAGTTATGTGTCAAATGACTACAATAGAATATTAGAAGAAATTTAAGCGTTACATCTGAAAATACATGCAATTTTGGTTAACGCTAGAGTGAGCAGGTGGTCACGGATACATTGTTCAAAAAGAAGATATAAAATGATGACAACCAATATTGTAAAATTGCTTAACAATTGCATGATGCAAGTACGCTATTTACCAATAATAACTACACATGAATATGTGAGAAATGTGCTGTAAAGATGGTTTAATAATAAATGTGTTACTACTGAGAAACTCATAACTTATGTTACTACTACTACGTGTAATCATATCATGATGACAAAAAATTTATTAATAGAAGGTAGCGTATATTTCATTACAGAACCAATCATGTATAACATCATGCATTCTAACAAAGGCAATGTGGTGGTTAATGTTCAAACGAACACATGCAGTTGCTTGCAATAGAACTTAGATCTATTGTCATATATTCATGCATATACTGTAGCCAGGTATTGTAACTATACATTATTACTTTTGGTATTTAATGTCATATCATAACACTTAATTTTGTGATACATGTCAAGTTCAAAGACATCAATTGTGATACACATTCAAGTTGATATTATAGCTTAGAGTGGCTAAAAGCTACATATGCACGTTCAATTAATTCTGTCCTTAAATTGGCTAGTTGGAATGTTCCCACAAAAGTTAGAAGCATGATTGTATTATCACCTATAGGAAAAAGACAAGTAGGTAGGCTAAAAGATGTTCGGATTCTTTCAGTTGGGAAGCTTGTTGTACGAAAAAGTGTAGAAAACATAGTGAAAGGGGATACAATCATCTTCAGTGTCCTAACCCCCTATATCCACTAGTGGAGTGATGAACGCAACAACCGGTGCGAAAGCCCAGACGAGCAGAGCCACTATTGCAAAAGTTGGGATGAGCACAAATGCTCTTGAAAATGTCATGCCCTCTCAAAGATGCTGCCTTTATCATGAGAGTGGACATAACTAACGTTGATATCCTCAAGGGTTTCCTACTCCCAATCCAATGTTGGGTAATAATGAAAACAATGATTAGACATTAATTTGAAACTTCTATTTCATGTATGTTATGTTATTGTTTGAAATAAAATATTATTCCATTTATATAATACAGAGGTATTATTATACTCTAATAGTCAAAAAACAGGGGAGAGTCTATTAAATTTTCATCAATTTTAATAAAAATTAAATTACTAATAAATAAAAATTTAATGAATAAAGTAAAATAATTGACATTAAAATAAGAGAGAAAGCAATGAGGAAACCGTTGGATAAGTTTTTAAGGAGGTCTTAAAAACTGAAGTCGATTTTTTAACCTATTTGAAAAATTGATCAACGTCTTTTTTTTTTTTTTTTTTTCCCTTGATAAGACTTTCAATGAGCAACAAAGACCTCTAAATTGTTTTAATTTAATCAATTAAGATGAAATTGTATAAATAACTTATATAATGCCTCCATATGGTGATACTGGAGTGAGACATGACATTAGATGACTATGTTTCACCTTATGCAAATCTGAATTTTGATTCATCTAACCGGGTTTGTTTGTAATGTTTATCTGTTATGTGATATAACATTAATTCTATGGTTTTTATGTCATTTTACTCATTGAAAACTTCCAAAATGGGTGGAAAAAAGGATAAAAAAAGGGGAAATTGTTAAATCAATGTTTAAAGGGGTCTTAAAAACTAAATTATATTTTTTAATCCCTTTAAAAAGCTGATCATTTTTTTTTTAATTTTCTCCCCCTGATAAAGTTTTCAATGAGCAACAAAGGCCCTAAATTGCTTCAATTTAATAAATTAAGATAGAATTACGTAAATAACTTATATAATACTGCCATATGGTGACATTGAAATGAGACATGACATTAGGTGACTATGTTTCACCTTATACAAATCTGAATTTTGATTTGTCTAATCAGGTTTGTTTGTAATGTTTATCTATTATGCAATATAACGTCAATTCTATGGTTTTTATGTTTTTTTGTTCATTGGGAACCTCCAAAATGAGTGGGAAAAGGGCTAAAAATAGGGAAACCTATTAGATCGATTTTTAAGAGGGCCTTACTATCTTAATTTGGTTTTCTAAACGTGCAAAAAACCAAAATTGGTGGGATCGATTTTTGATGGAATTGAAAAACCAATTTTGGTTTTCCATGGCCCATTAAAAATCATACAATTCTTTTGGATGTGTATTAAATGTGTGTTGCCTTATACTTAACAATATTATTCAGAATAATATATTCAATAAATTATTTTCGTAAGTTAATAATTTACAAAATGAATAATTATTTAACAAAATGAAAAATTAGTAAATTTTATTAATAAATTTACTTATTACATACAACCTCTCTATCACTATCTAGTATCCATTACCTAAATTTGTCTACCTTATCCAATGGTGTAAAATACATATATATATATATATATATATCCCTAGCAATCTTTACCCCCTAGTGCAATGGCATCTTCAACCTAATCGTGACATCTTGATTTCCATGTACCCTTTTGTGATTGTAAAAGGTCGAGTACGAATATGGTCACATACGTTCCATAACTCGTCTTGTATCAATAATAAATTAATTTACGTAAATGAAATAACATTTATAATATAATATAATTAAGTAAGCAGTTAATTTATTCACCCATTGGATTGTTGGGACACAGTTGCTATATCAAGACGCTCAAATTTTCGTCACTCATTCACGAGTGGCATATCTATGTTAATCTTCTCATAAAATCTAATAAACTGTAACAAGATGAGCATCAAACATATTAGTGGCTCAAGCGGTTGGCTTTGTAATTCAAAGTCCATATGTGTAAAGGAATTATATATTAATATTTTTTGCTCTTGCAAGCACACCTGACAGAGGACTCAATAATTGTTTGTAAGAGAACACAACAACAATATCTATAGTTTGAAGATGTTAGTGGTATAATTTTAATTTGGATGATCAAATAATAACTCTTCATCCCAAAAACAACACTTATATTTTCAACACGCAACCACTACTAAATGCATGCACTCTGCGGGTACAACAACCGTAGACGGATCAAATTTTATTCCTATACAAACGTACTGCTCATTATAGTACAATTTCAAAAATGCTTGCAAGATAAAAATTAAATATGTTATTTAACTTCAGTGACACATGATAAGAAATTATTTAATGCATAACTACAATAAAACACTCACAAACAAGGAAGTCCCATGGACCATGTATTGAGTGTCCTCAACCTTATTCCACTATTTTTTTATAGGAACATCAAATAAAAATTGATATGCTTTGAATAGAAACATTACTACTCATCTTTGAGGGTTTTTAGCATCAACAGTATCACACACTACCGGGAACAATAAATCGCACACCTAAAATAAAAAAAAATTAAATATGTTATTGTAAATTTTATTACATTAGTAACCAGAATGAAAAGATAATGATTTTTTTTTTTTTATAAATACTTGAGGTCCTTATACTCGAAATTATGGGGTTTACAAACTTCACCACCTCCTTAATCGTCGGTTTTGGCATTTTCTTTTTCTTTTTCATTTGAGCTGTCCAGGATTTGTGCATGGCGTTTGTAGAGATGTCACTGGCTTTGTTTTTCGTTTTCACTATTTCTAGATGACCTTATCCTACAAATCTAAATAAATCAAAACCATCAATTACACATTTAGAATTATATGTTAGACTATAAGATAATAGAAATACTATATTTATTTGGCCATCACCACTTTCAGCTTCTGCATCTGATGGACCTTCTGAGACTTTTTAGCAGTGGTGGATTTCCTAGTCCTCTTGCCAAAGGGGTGACTGGTAAACACCTTAAGACTGATGGATTTCTCGATCCTATTGATGGACGGTTGATTGGTCCTCCTAGATAGGTGATTAATGGATCACCTCGTCCTCATGAAGAGGTGACCGATAGACCCTCTCGTCCTGATGTGGTGGTAGTGGTAGTGCTGTTGCTGCTGGTGGTGGTGGGCTATAGGTGTGCTTATCCAAGACAAAGCTTCCATTACCATCATTATCGTCGTCGTCATCATTGTCATCAAAATAATGCCCACCAATCGGAGACCTAAGAATTTTTAAATGTTCTTTCACTTGTCTTAACCTCCTATCCATCTCTCTTATAATCTTATGGGTTATCTTCTGCCTTTTATCCATCCTACTTACTTTCTTGTGGGCCATCTTCTATAAATTTACAAGATACTCAAACAACCACTTCACCTGCAAAAAATATATATTATTTTACACAACGTACATAATTTTTTTTTAAAAAAAAATTGACAGTCTCCCCTATTTTTTAAGTATTCGGAGAAATATACCTATACATTTAAATTTAAATAATTACAATTTCTCTATTATGTTTAGAGACTCTGTCTCTTTGTCTAACTCCGTACTACTATCCGACATGTCCACAATTTTTTCATTTACTGAAATGGATATTCGCTTAACAATAAAATAAATAGAAGATTTGTATTTTATGATATACATTTCGTACACCATGCGGCCTTTTTATCCGTAGCTTTACAAATGTATCCTTTGATTCGATTATATGCTTAGGACATCTTTATGCCGCTCATCTTCCTCCCTTATAAACTTCTCAACCATATGATCATCATCACCCTTTCCATCCTCCACCTCATAATCATCATCACCCCGCACTACCATCATCACCATCTTCACTCTGTACTCTGCCAACTTTATATATGTCTTTGTCAATCGAATGCTTTGAATGAGAGATTTCCAATAATCTGTGTCTCTTTTGGTGTTAGTAAGCTCAGGGGTTTACACTATGCTAATAATCTATAATATATATATATATATATATTATTATTATTATATTACTTAATATAAATAAGGATGGTTAAAAAAAAAAAAAAAAAAAGAAAAGAAACCAATTTAGGTTAAGTTCGTCACTTGCAGGGGAAAATCATTAAGGTTTTGTATGCCTTTTGGTGTCCTTTTAAGTGTTCATCTTTTGTACCTTGGTAGCTCATTTTTTAAAGGGTGGGTTTTTTTCCTATTTTATCTCTCAACACTGAGAATATCTTGACTAGCCAACACTATAATAAAAAAATAATTAAACCAAAAACAAACATATAATTAGTATATATATATATATATATATATAAAACCCTAAATATTAATTGTATTAGGAGAAAGCTATATATATTAACCGTATTAGATATACCTAAAACGTCGAGATACAACCATAAATGTTAATGGTCTTCGATAGATTTTTAATCCACTCTTCAGTAATCACCATATGGAGGTGATAAACCAGTGTACTATAGCTTAATGTACCTCAAGGGAATGAGCTCCACACCTCTGCATTCTCTATAATGACCCACATAAAGTAAGCAATGACGCTTATCATTCTGCCCTATAAATAGATGGAAGGCAATCTCTATATTAGCTAACTTCAACAGATCCTCATCATTTATTATGTCCTTAACTACACGGCTCTAATGCGTTATATGGCTCCTTGCCTTGAGAAAGGTGGTTAGGTTAGACACACTCAACGATATTCTATTGAAAAATTGTCATAGGAGACTATTCTCGTTATTTTACAATGTGTTGAAGATTTTTCGATAGATACCTCCAAAAGAAAATCCTGTCACCAATAAAAACTCTTGTTTCCTAAATCTATATGTTCTCCCATTGATTTCAAACCATATTTCATCATTGTGCCCATTAGCGACCTCCCCTTCTCTAGCAAGAAACCTAATATCACAAAGGGAGTAGTTATATTGTTGCTCCTTATTGTCAAAATATGTCTGAATGAGTAGTTTCTATGAACCAGTCGTACAAACCTTATCTAGTAATAACTGCAATTATTTTACTAAACCATTTTTAACCAATGTATGTATTCTCGCCTATATTTTGGTCAATAGTTTGCGAACTATGTAAATAAAAGAAAGATTGAGGTAAGTTATCATGATTTCTTCCATGGATGATAGTAGTTGGGTTGTATAATGTGATGATGGATTGATTTGTTTTCTTATTGTGTTGTTGATGGAATCTTGAGGTAAATCAAGATTATAGTCATGAATTACCAAGAAAAAAAGTTGATTTGATAAAAACTATGCATGAAATGCTAGTTAGAATGTATATTGATGAAACCCTAAGTAGTAATTAAAGTATGTTTATAGCAAATTTACTTGTAGATTAAGTGTTTGATAAATTGTTTAAGAGAATTAACAATGAAAAGCTTGAAAAAGTGAAAGAAGTAAATTGTTGTGTGTGTTAGGGTGGTTCGGCTATAATGGGAGAATATGTGATTCCTTTGAGTTTTGATATATATGAGCATGAATTAATGAATATTAGATGCTATGAAATCACTTGGAAATGATAGAATTGAAAAATGAAAAGAGATAGTTCAAGAATGTTATTTAGGCTAGATGAAGGATATTGTTGGTTATTATGTAATGTCATTTCACCTTTGCATTTTAGCATAGTGAATGATCACAATTAAGTATATATAACTCTAAGAATCATAGTAGAAAGCAAATTGAGTTTAGAATGTAAAAAGTTTAGATTTTGACACGAAAAAGTGTGAAAAATAAGGGTATTTCATAGGTTTCGCCCTCTATAGTTGAAATTTTTCAGAACCGTTTTACTGGCAACCTAAATGAGAGATAGAGAGATAATCCAAGTGAAAATGGAAACAAAAATGGAAGCAAAAAAGTCCACGGAATAAGCTGTGAATAGTGTTCGGTCAAAGGGGGTCCAGAAAGTTGACTTTTTGTTTCGAGCCTTCTAAAAATTATACGGATTACACGGGAATGTCTCTAGGGGTATATAATTAAAACTTATGAAAAGAAATCGGAATTTTAGTGCTTCGGTTAAGAAGAAATCGAGTTGGAAAAGTTATAGTCTAAAGAGTGTTTTAAAGAGTGAATTATATTCAAAGCAATGTGGATGGCTATGAATAGCTCATTATAACATACTCTAAATAAGAATGTGATATGCAGGTGACGAGCAAGCAAGTGGAGCACAAGAAGGCCGTTAAAGCTTTTAGCGAGTAGCGAACTAAGGTAAGTGTTATATCACTTGTACTATTTTAATTTTTATTTAAAGAATGCAAGTTATTGTTGTTAAAATATTAAAAAATAATTTTCAAATTATAACTTCAAAGTTGAGTAAAAGATCCCTACATGGATTCAGAAAAACAAATGTAGAACTAAGTGGTTTTCAAAAGATTTGAGTTTAAGTGAAATTAAATGCTTTGAAAAGATAAACATTTTTGTGCTTAATGTACTTAGTGAAAACAATTTCAAAGGCTATGTGTATTCTCTCAATTTTTATATTATCTAGTACGATGCATGCGATGCAGAAAATTTCGCATGGAATCATCTAGATTTAGAGTTATTTGCGCTATGCTGCGATGCAGAAAATTCTGCTTGTAGTCGCTCAAATTATAACTGAGTTTACACTACAATATGCGATGCAGAAAATTCTGCATATAGTTGTAAAGGGTGATAGTTTATTAACTCCACAAAATGCGATGTAGAAAGTTCCGCATGTGGTTGCACAGATTAGAGATAATTTGACACTATGCTTGCGATGCAGCAAATTCGGCACGTAGTGGCTGAGATATCTTAGTAGCATCACAGTTGGTGTTAGTTGAAAATTGCCACGTGACATACCACATTGAGTGTGATTAGATTATATTAGGGGTACAAATGGTGCTTTTAGAAATAAAAGTTTTTAAAACTGA
>CM034462.1:614309-707565 GCA_019925255.1 Litchi chinensis | reverse complement strand
AATGGAAAGAGGAAGGATGCTACACTTGACTCTTGAAAAGGTTATTATATATGATTTATCATCAACACGAACGCTTAATGACTAAATAAAAAAGAAAATCATGAAATGAAGTTACTTACAATTTGGCTTCTGCTCTACCAAATCTCTCTATTATATAAATCCCTAGAGTCATAGATATAGAGCCATGAATATGGCTTCTAATCCTAAGAATCGTTTAGCTTCTATGGTTCTCCTGGCTGTTGTGCTTCTTCTTTGCCTGACCTCAGAAGTTGCAGCAAGGGAACTGACCGAACGGACCTCGAAGACTTCTACGATCTGTAAGTTTCCTTTTCATCTTGCTTTTGACTTTTTGGTCTTTCTATCTTCTTGGTATAATAATCTTATTATAAGGATTTAATTACCTTATTGGTTAAGTAATCTTATCCAACAATTATAACAATTAAATTGATTTCAATAATTACATTTACAACTAATCCAATAAATATAATTGATAGATAAAGTTATCTAATCAATATTATAAGAATTATTGACAAATATGCAACCATATTAAAAATTATTACATTGTATTCAACAATGCAAGATAAAATGCAATTACAATCAACTATCAATTATTAATTATCAATGTATTATCATTATATTAAGCCAATAAGCTAGCTAGAGTACTTGCGTGATTTGCGCCTAAGCCATCAATCTCTAGTCAGTCAAAACCATAATTATTAACGCTAAACTTGGTTTGATCAATTATGTGTTGGATATAACTTTAATAGGTTAAACTTATATTATAATCTAGAAATTCATATTAAATCAATAAGAATTATTATAGAAAACATATCTAAATCCATATTGTTAAACCTGAGTAGGATTAAATCTTTCATGGTCAAATCTCTTTGGGTTACTCTATATTTTTCTTCTTGAATGGGGGAAGAAAAAAGAGAGCAAAATTACGTTGATTTGACTTGGGGACCATAACCTAATTATGTTCTTTATATACTAACCTAATTAGGTTCCCATTAACCCTAATTTAATTAGTATTAGATTTCTATACATTAAAACTCATACCCAATAGATATTTCTAGAGTCCAATTAATAGATCATTTATTTAGTCCTATTAAAATAGATAGTCCATAATATAATTGTTATTTAGTATGTAAGCCCACATTAAGAAATATAAAAATCCCAACAATCTCTCACTTGGGCTACATATGTTTCTTGAAACAATTATATTATCTATAGTCTTGAGTGTGCACTGAAAAACTATCTGTCCTGAAATATCCCCTTAATTACAATCTGGTCCATCAAATATATTAGTATGGGATCAAAGCGACCTTTGTCACAGATATTCGTAACTAGACCCATCAATGGTCACCACACCAATATATTTAATGACATAGATTAAGTATGGATGCATAGTATGGAAATTACATGCAATGCAATCTCAAACATGTCTATTTTCAACTGGTCCTACCTTAATCTTTAATGAGATCAAACACAAATAACATTCAGAGTTTATAACTGAACTTTATACTTTATTCTGTAGAAAATAAATATAAAATATGTCTTTAACAAAGACCATTAAAATACTAACTCCCACTAAACATGCACATCGTCAACAAAAACAACACTCATATAAGTAGTGTGCTCATGAAAGACCTTGGGTGGTAATCCCTTAGTAAGCGGATCTACAATCATGGAGTTTGTTCTAATATGTTCTATAGTCACCTAACGACTCTAAACTCTTTCTTTAACAACAAGAAGCTATGAGTGTTTGCTTAGCACTCTTCTAAGAAATAGCTCCTCCAGCTAATAAGTAAATATAACCCGACGTGGATCTTTTACTGTCTTGGTATCCAGCAAAATCGGAATCAGAATACCCAACGATCTCTAAATTATCTGATCTTCGATATGTGAGCATGTGATCTTTTGTTCTCTGTAAATAACACATAACTCGTTTGATTGCTTTCCAATGATCCATCCCTGGATTACTTAAATATCTATCCAACATTTTCACTATGAACGCAATGTCCGGACGCGTGCATACTTGAATATACATTAGACTTCCTACAACTGCTGCATAAGGAATCTTTTGTATTTCTTTTCGTTCCAACTCATTTTTAGGGTACTGACTGAGACTAAATTTGTCTCCTTTAGCTACATGGGTGTTTTCTGGTGCACAACTTTTCATGCCGAATCTATCAAGAACTTTTTTGATATAGCTTTTTTGTGATAACTCGATGATACCTCGAGTTCGATCTCGATGTATCTATATGCCTAATACAAAAGAGGCGTCCCCAAGATCTTTCATCTCAAAATTCTTTGTCAGAAATCTCTTGGTTTCGTGCAATAAGCCTATATCGTTACGAGCAAGTAGTATGTTATCGACATATAACACCAGAAATATGTATTTACTCTCACTGAACTTATGATATACACAATCTTCAACCTTATTTACCTCAAATCCATATGAGATAATGATTTGATGAAATTTGTGATATCATTGACGGGAAACCTGTTTGAGACCATAGATGAATTTCTTTAATTTGCAAACTATTTTCTTTGGGTCACTGGATACAAAATTTTTTGGTTGCATCATATATATTTTTTCGTCAATGTCACCATTGAGAAACGCAGTTTTTACATCCATCTGATGTAGCTCTAAATTAAAATGAGTCATAAGTGTCATTATAATCCTAAAAAAGTCTTTCGTTGAAACCGGAGAGAAAGTCTCTTTATAATCAATGCCTTCTTTTTGAGTGAAATCCTTGACAATTAGACGAGTCTTATATCTCTCAACATTGCCTTTTGAATCCCTTTTGGTTTTAAATATCCATTTGCAACCAATGGGTTTCGCACATTCAGACAATTCAACGAGATCCCAAACGTCATTGTTTTTCATGGAATTCATCTCATCATTCATAACATTGATCCACTTTTGAGAATTAGAACTTTGTTTGGCTTGATAGAAGTTGATTGGATCATCTTCCACCACTCCTATATCAACTTCATGTTCTTGGAGAAAAACAATGTTGATGATTGGAATCAGTCAACACCGGGTTGGGGGTCGGAATCACGCCAACAGAACGATTTATGTGGGGCCGGCCCGTAGACCGTTGAACCCTTTTTGGCCTCTTGGGGTCGCGTCCGGAGTTGAACCATCAACCTTATAGGTGTTTTTGGTGTACAACTCCTACCACCAAGCTGAGTCAGCTTGGTGGTAGGAGTTGTACACCAATAACACCTATAAGGTTGATGGTTCAACTCTGGACGCGACCCCAAGAGGCCAAAAGGGGCTGCCCGGCGTGGTCTTCACCCCCGGCTCGGCACGGTCTTCACCGTCGGCCCCGTACAAATCGTTCCGTCGGCGAGGTTCCGACCCCCGACCCCGGGTGTTGACCGATTCCGATCGTCAACAGTTCTTGAGTCCAGTTTCTTTTCATTTGGCCTATAAGGCCTTACCTCAGCTGGACAACCCCAAACATGTAAATGTCTTATACTAGGCTTTTTGTCCATCCATAATTCATAAGATGTTTTAGCTACCGCTTTACTTTGAACTCTGTTGAGGATATATGCTACAGTCTTTAATGCTTCTCCTCAAATGGATTCTGGTAAAAACGAATGATTAATCATACTTCTTACCATGTTCTTAAACGTTTTGTTTCGTCTTTCAGCAACACCATTCATGTTAGGTTTACCTGGCATTGTGTATTGCGGGACGATACCGCATTCCTCTAGGAATTTCACAAAAGGTCCTGGACGTTGTTCACCAGATCCGTCATATCTGCCATAGTATTCACCACCATTGTCAGATTTGACAACTTTAATTTTCTTACCAAGTTGATCTTCAACTTCAACTTTGAATGCCTTAAAAACATCCAGGGATTGTGACTTCTCATGTATCAAATATAGATACTCATACCTTGAATAGTTGTCTATAAACATAATAAAATACTGTTGACCATTCCAAGAAGCTGTAGGAAATGATCCGCAAATATCAGTATGAATTAGTTCTAAGACATCAAAATACTTATTGGCACCTAATCTCTTAATGTTTGTCTGTTTCCCTTTAATACACTCAATACAGACTTTGAAATCTGTCAAATCAAGGGGATCAAGAATCCCGTCAGACACAAGCCTCTGAATTTTCTGTTTAGAGATATGATCTAAACGCTTGTGCCATAGTGTGGCGGAATCTCTGTCAGTTAATTTTCATTTTGTACCTTGTGAATTTATATACAAAGTTTCATTAATTGAGACAATTGTATTCAACAAATATAGTTATCATGCAAAGATAAAGAACTTGTACCAATAAGATTCGAATCTTGAAAAAGACTAAATTTGTTATTTCTAAATGAACAAGAATAACCAAATTTGTCTAAAAATTAAACTGAAACCAAATTCCGTCTAAAAGACAGTATTACATAAGTCTCTTCCAAATTCAAAAAATAATCAGTCTTTAATAATAACCTAAAAGTTCCTATAGCCTCTACTACAATTGTTTTGTCGTTGCCCACATAGATGAATCTTTCAGCATCACTTGGTTGTCGGCTCCACAGGCAACCCTGCATAGACACACTTATGTGAGTAGTAGCACCAGAATCTATTCATCAAGTGTGTTTAGGTACAGAAGTTAAATTAACTTCAGAACAAACTAAATTGAGAAGTATACCTTTCTTGACACGCCAATTGGCGTATTTGGGACATTCTTTCTTCATGTGTCTAGTTTTCTTGCAAAAGTAACAGGTAAACTCTCCATCTTGTTTCTTTTGCACCTTATGCTGTGATGTCTCAACTGTAGCTCTCTTTCCTCTTTTCCTTTTCTTATCCTTAGAGATAGTTGCTAAGTTAGCACTTTCAATACCTTCTCGCTTCAATCTTTCTTCTTCTTGCACACAGTGAGATATGAGCTTATTAACAGTCCATTTATCCTTTTGAGTGTTGTAACTCATTTTAAACTGACAGTATTATGCAGGAAGAGAAATCAAAACTAAGTATATCAGCAAGTCCTCAGACAACTGTAACTTTAGTGCATTTAGTTTGTAAGCAATATGAGACATCTTAATGATGTACTCCCTTATGTTCCATTTTCCTTTATACTTCATTAAAACAAGGTTAGCCAAAAACAAAAGGGTACTTATTTCAACCTTTTCGTTTTTCGTAAAACACTGTTTTATTTCATCAAGGAACTTCTTAGCATTTTTCTCTTCGGACATAGAGCCCCCTAAAAGCTTTCGAAATGGAACGTTTCATGATCATAAGACACATGCGATTAGAACATTCCCACTTCTCCATACTCGCCTTTTCATCAGCGGTACTATTATCATTAAGAGATGCAGGTCGTTCTTCCCGAAGCGCAAGGTCAAGATCCATGCAATCAAGAACAATTATAACGTTCTCTTTCCAATTCTTAAAATTCGTGTCATTAAGCACAGGAATGGAATTTATATTAGCAGTTATTGTTGAAGCAGAAGTAGTAATTGAATCGAGAACAAAACCAAATACAAGCTCACAATTAATAATCATATCATAAGATAATAATACTCAATTAATAAATTCATACATGACATGATTAAACTATTCCCATAATGGTGGGTCCTAAAACAAGATACTTAGCACAACATTAACATTTAGTCTTTGGACAGAAATATCAATTGTAAGTGATACTCTCCATGTAATAATCAAATGTTGACAATTAATCTCATCAAGTAGTAAGCTTTTCTTTGGACCGACTTATTACTCACATGGAAAGCCTAATAATCATCACATATTTATTACCACAAATATGCTCATTATTTGGCCAAATAATAACTTTCCTTTGAGCCGGTTATTATTCGCATAAACAATAGATATACACATCTTAATATTCCAAAATAAACAAATTTAATTATAGAAGTTACTTTGGCAACATATAATTTCAATTCAATTTATTTTGAAATATCAGACATAATACATATATCAACAAACTTTTATTTCCAAACCAAAACAAAACTTTCATCAATTTAATCATTATGCTTGCATTGTTGATTATATATATATATATATATATATATAATACACTGGTCTTAATGATATGCATATATATTCACACCAAAACTATAAATTCTTCACACATATATATACTTTTCATACTACTGTCACATATATATATGTATATATATATATATATTAAAGCATACCTGATTAAATAAATTCATGTGATCATGCTTGTATTGACTTTCACGCCAACAAAAAATAAACAAACAAACACACATTGACTTTTATGCCAACCAAAACAAAACAAAATATATATTATATGTTGTCCGCCAAAAGTCACCAACAACATTCAACAATCCCAATTAAATATATATATATATATTCATTCTCAGACCACTACAATATATATAAGAGTTAAATACACAAAATCCCCTTGATGTTAAATTAAATATACACATATTAATATTTTGTTTTTTAGTACACAATACCCCTTCATTCTCCTTTGATAATTAATCATTAACCATTAATATGTGTGTATCTGACTGTTAATAAGAGAGTATTATGTACAAAAAAGTAAAATATTAATATACGTATATTTGACTTAACCTCAAGGTGGTTTTGTGTATTTAACTCTATATATAATACATATTATGAGCCAATAACTAATAAACAAACAGAAGATCGCAAGATCGAGGCAGATCCAAGGCAGATGTGATTTCATGCAGTAAACCGTAAACTTCAGTAGCGAAAAAAAAAAAACTATATATTTATTCCGCACAGTATGAATCGGAGTTCAACAAATAATATGTCTACAGTTAACAGTTTATTGATTAATAGGCATGAAAATTCAACATATATTTTTCATGGTTCCACGACAACAACCATAATTAAACCAATTAATTTCTCAATGATTCAATATGAGTATACTCTGATACCAATTGTTGAATATAACTTTAATAGGTTAAACCTATATTATAATTTAGAAACTCATATTAAATCAACAAGAATTATTATAGAAAACATACTTGAATCCATATTGTTAAACCTGAGTATGATTGAATCTTCCACAGTCAAATCTCCTTAGGTTACTCTATATTTTTCTTCTTGAATAGGGGAAAAGAAAAGAGAGCAAAATTACGTTGATTTGAGTTGGGGACCATAACACTAATTATATTCTTTATATACTAACCTAATTAGGTTCTCATTAACCCTAATTTAATTAGTATTAGGTTTCTACACATTAAAGCTCATACCCAATAGATATTTCTAGAGTCCAATTAATAGATCACTTATTTGACTCTATTAAAATAGATAGCCCATAATAAAATTATTATTTAATATGTAAGCCCATATTAAGAAATATAAAAATCCCAACATTATGGATTTACATGGTTAATTTGCTCTTTTTTTTCTTTTTTTTCTTTTTTTTTTTCAGGTAGCCAAGTTAAGGAGCTTCTGAAGTTCAAAGCTCCACCTCCTGTAAAGGCTCCTCCCAAGGATTTCAATTATATTGCTCCTATTGGAAAATGATTATAATTCTTCCCATCAACACTATCATTATGTTCAGTGAATGAGATTTTTATTAATTGTGTGTTGAAAATAAGAAAGTCTGAAATTCCTACTCCTTATATTTTTTCCATTATGCGAATCAGTTGGCTTTTGCTTTTTGCTTGGATTGTGTTATCCGGATTATCATTTATCATGTAATGAATGAATATATCGGAAATTATATAAAATAAAAGTCAAGTGTAATGAATAAAATATTGTTAATTCTAAGGTGTTCTTTAAAGGTTAATCATTTCCATATCCTACAATATCTCCTCCAAATGTCCAAGTTCAACAAAAATCTAGATGTTGTTGGATTCATAAGAGTTTATTCTATGTTCTTTGAGATAAGCGCAAACAACCATATCGTGGTTGTTGATTATAAAATTCTCTTCATTCATAGTACATGAAAAAAACTAGTAACTATTGCATAGTGACCTTGTAGCGCAGTGGTCATGCATAGGTTAGCCTTGGCTTTAAGCAAAGGATCAACACCCCATGCTCCCATCTTATTTAACAAAGATAAGACTTTTTTTTATGTATATGAATTATCTCACATCCAGATATGGGTAGTAGTATACCGCTGCTTATTCGAGCAGTGGTATCAAGATTCTATCAATTTGGTTTCGATTCTCTTCTGGGTTTATCTCAATAACTCAAGGAAAAAAAAAAAAAAGCTATTGCACTAAGATTTCTTTTCCCTTGAGAGGTATTATCAAAATAAGAATGACCATTTTTTTAAATAGATATATTTTAATGGAACCCTTATTTAAAAAAAAAAAACAAAACAAAACAAAACAATACAAAACCAAAAACAAAAAACAAAAACAAAAAAACAAAAAACAAAGCAAAAGAAAACAAAACAAATAGGGTTAATACTAAATAAAGTTTTGTTCCTATATTTTTAAGATTAATTTGTAACTTTTTTAGACACAGATTCATCAATTTGGTTCATGTTGTCCATTAGATGTTGATTGAACCTAATGGAGAATCACTACAAGAAATGTCAACATTAGATACCATACATTTGGAGACAAATAGATCTTTGGTCTCTAAATAACGTTTTTGGCAACGTATTTTGTCATTCGTCTCTGTAAATACGAATTTTTGTTTTATGGAATGACTTTTGACTTAGAGGACATTTTGAGACGATAGTGTTCGTCTCTAAATAATGTTTTTGGCAACGCATTTTGTCATTCGTCTCTGTAGATATAAATTTTTGTTTTATGGTAGGACTTTTGACTTATGGGACATTTTGAGACGATAGGGTTCATCTCTGAATGAGGTAATCTACTACAATACCTATTTAGTATCCAAATATTGGTTATATTTTGAGTCAAATTCATTTTTTATCTTTTGACTGAAGCTTTTAGCAATGAATTTTAGTACTCGTCTCCATAGATATGGATTTCAAATTCACCATTAGGTTGGAAACATTCAGAGACAATAAAGTGTGTCTCTAAATCATTTTTTCTACTACGATATGATATTTTGTCTCTAAATACTACTTACCTTTTTAATCTAAATTAAATTTAGTCTTCAAAGAAAGTTTTTAGTAACGCAATTTGATGTCTGTCTCCATTTATGTAAATTTTCATTTGCTTGAGACATTGGAGACTATACATTTTGTTGCAATAGCAAACATTCTACTATGAAGGGAATTTGGTAGCCAAATATTATTTAATGTTGGCATCCAACCCCATCAAAATATTCTACCAATTTTTGATTTACTTAGACAAATATTTGAATTGAAATCCTTATTTAAAAGTGTCTTAGGAGACAAATATTTTAGTGGCTAAAAACATGATAAGTTATTCTCTATCTAGAGACTAAATTATTGGTTCCAAAAGCATAAAAAATTTTGAGAAGTTTATAGTTGGTGAACAATGCAAGACACAAGATTGTACTAGCCAAATGGTTATATTACTTTCTTTGTTTCTTATACTAAAATATTGATCTCAATTGAATGACAAAATTTAACATAATAAGAGAATGAGTTTGAGATATAAATTTTTAAATTCGATTTAATGTGGATGAAAAATAAAGTTGCATACTCCTGTAAAATTGGTGACGAAATGAATTAATATTACATAAAAGATATATATATATATATATATATATATATACACACGCAACCACCCTTTAGTAAGCTGAACACTTCTCTTAATCTTATGAGGTCAAGGCTTTAAGCTCCACTCTTGTCTTAAACACAAGGTGTGGGCAATTTTTTTATGAATATATTTCTCCTCCCCCACCATAATTTATTATAAATTCAATGTGTAGTATGGCTACAAGATTTTTACTTTTGGCCCATTACAAGTTTATTTGGTTTTTCATTTCACTTCTTAAATAATCTGAGTTCCATCTAATAAATGGGCACTGAATTTGTGTTATAACTAAGTCATATGCTAGACTTTCTCGATTTACAATTTGATGAGAATAAGATGCTATTATTAATATGCATTTAGGTTTAATTTTGTCTCAAATTTATCCATTTTTAAATCTCATTTGACAAAAGTTATATAGCATATATTAAATTTGATTTTTTTTTTTTTAAATGGACACTAAATAGATAAGAGATTTGCTAACTAAAATCTATCACTAATTGTGTGGTCTAAATATAAATTATTACTTGCCTGTCACATATTAACTTAGTTACTTTATTTTATTACATTGAATTTAGATGAATGGTATGAAATTGTGTTACTCCCATATTATATGTTTAAAGTGATTTATCCTATTAAGAGATAGCAATTCCACCTACAAACTTGTGAACCCATGGATTTACACCCGTAATTGAAGAGTGTTTGATTTTATTAAATGAGTTTGTAGGTGAGTTTTGATTTTTTAAGTGGGTTCATGGGCGGATTTAAGTGTGAAATTTCATAGCCGATACGAGTTTGAGTGTGAATACAACTGCAAAAAAAATCTGCACCTATACTTGTGGACCAATGGAATTACACACACACCTATATGTGATATTTGTGTTTATTTTGATTAACTGTATTCAAAATAATGTAAGGTGTGGGTTTTGCCAATCCCATCTTGCTGTCATTCCTAATCCTTATCACCAAAATTATTAAGTAGATTGGTAATATATTTTAATTAATAATAAATTTAGAATTAGAAATTAAAAAATGCTAATATAAATATCTTAATGGAAAAAATAGTATAAATTAAATAATTATGTACAAATAAATTTGATATCTTTGAGAATTACATATTGGATACTTGAATTATTTTTTCTAAGTCTATATTATTAACATAAATAGTTTTTTTTTTTTTAAATTTTATCTATTTAAATTAAATATAAATTAAATATATGTTTATATAACCTTTTTCATGTGGCGGGAGTATTGCCCGCCACTTAATTAGTGTTTACTTGTAAAATAAAAATGTCCCTGACCTTTTTTAGTTTTGATAGGCCTTGACTTTCTTTTCATATGGTCTTATTTGTCTCTTTGTTTTTGGACTTTCTTTGTTAATCTTCTTTGCATCCTTTTCTTTTATCACTTGAGTACACTTACAAATCTTCAACTTCAACTCTCAAATAGAAGCAAGCTCAAGTGGATTTTAGTAACACTAAAGTCGTAGTAAAGGTATGTGTTTTAGTTTGAGAAAGTTTTGAGGTTTCATTGGACATTTTGTTTTGGGTTGTTAGGTGTTTGATTTTTTTAAAATTTATTTCAATATTTTTGGGGCTGTATGCAATGGTTATGGAAATTTGTAATAAAAGTTGAGTTTGATATATGATTAATTATTATTATTATTATGATTTGTTGTGTCATGATTAACAGAGTCAAACTGTGGAGGGCCGCTGCAAGAGGAAATTAGGTGGGTGTTTTGGGCTCTTGTTTGCATTTTGTTTGTGGGTGTTTGGTGGCTGAGAAAATGAAGGAAAATTGAAACAAAAATGATGGATTTGTAACATTTGTATTGTGGGGTGTTTTGTTTTGAGAAAAAAATTAGAGCATTGAAACAAAGCTAGTTTTTTTTTTTTTTTTTTTTTTTTTTTTTTTTTTTTTTTTTTTTTTCTTTTCTATTGTTGGGTTGTCTTGTTGGGATTTTGAAGAAAGTGTAAGTCTTTGGGGGGTTTTGTTATTTTTTTCTTTGCATCATTTTGTTTGTTTGTTCGATGGGTTTTTGGCTGATGGTCACAGAGTTGAAGTACTACTGAAGGAAAATTTAAAAAAAGAAAAAAGAAAAAACACACACTTGAATGAGTCTAAATATTATATTTAGTCAGCTTGTGTTGGGGTTTTGGTTTTTGTTTTTGGTTTTGTTTTTTTTTCTGTCGCGTGGATACAAAATGAAAAAGTGCAAAAAGCTAAGGCATTCCTTATATGTCTCTATAATGTTTGTGTTTTCATGCTATGTTTTTTACACTCACTGTTGGAATTTCAATGTAATGCTGATGGATATTTGTGTGGTGCCATTTTGTTTATGTGTTGACAGTGTTGTGACTGCAATCATTTTCCAGGGAAAGGTCAACAGTCAGCCACTGTGTTACCATTCATCCTCTTTCTATAAAGCAAGTGGATATTGATGGAGCAACAACATTTGCAGTTTCTGGTTTGTTGTACTCTTTACTAATTCAATTTCTGGTTGTAAGATTTCCTATAACTAATGCATCTCATCCCCAACTGCTTGTATCAGCATAGGAACAGAAAAATGATGTGTAATGTGGTAAATATTTGAATCACCATCTTCTGTAGGAACTAATTATTGCATGTTACATCTTATTGTTTCCTACAATTTCAAGTTTTTGCATGTACTTTACAGGAACACCAGCAGATTGTACTTCTTTAGAGATCTCCCAAAGTGCTTTTTGCTTCAGTTCCTGATTTGGTATCCCTCTTGATCTAACATATATTGTTGGCAATACTTGTGAACAAGTTTCTAGAGGATTTATTTAGATCCTCAAATTATTTTTCCTTTATGTTTTGAATCTTGGTCATCATTCTAATCCAAGGGCCTAAAAGACAGGTATATAATATTAATACAAGTTCTTAAGTTTTTGGTGATTGAGGTTAATTTGCTAGTCAAATTTTATGTGCATATACTCATATCATTCTTGTTATATACAGTTCAAGCCATTTTATTGATACCCTGTGACACAATCTTGCTAGTTGTTAATTATGTCATGTTTTTGTGCACAAGTAATCTCTGGCATAAACAAAGGCAGCAATTGCGGCTATCACATGTTAGTAATATTTCTTTTTTGGCCTCTTAGTGTTATGGATGTCATCTTGTGATCATTATGCATTTCTTAACTTCATTACCCTGCTTTGAGAGCAAAATCAAACATTGGCAAACAATATCATCATTAAACTATAGACTACATAGATAATTCCGTAAAGTAAATATTTTGTATTGTTCTATTACTTTTTAGATAGGAACTAAAGCTGTTTAAGTAGCTTGTTTCAGTTTTTATTCCATCACCATATTGAGTTTTGTAGTTCAATTGTCTGGCTAGTTTGTGTTTGTAACATTATTGATTAGATTCTCAATGGAATTGCAGTATATATTCTAGAACTGTTGCTAGTGCTCACAAGGCCTGCTTAAATGGTAGACCTTCGCTCCCTATATTGTATAATTCTATATTGTATATAATTAGTACCTAGACATATTTCTGTGTCCATATTACTATATTTGTAGGACTTGCTTCAAAGTAAATTATTCATGCAATTTTATCTTTAAGTCTTACAAAAGTAGAGTAACTGTTAAGCCAAAACTTCTCCAAAACAAGGCCAGAGGCTTATAAATTCTTCTCAATTCTAATTCTTCTATAAACTTCAAATTAGATTGTTTTTCTGTGATGATTGCTTGAACTTTCTTTCATTATTTTGATTCCAGGTATGAGGAGTATAATAAAGGGGAGTATAGTAAAGAGAAGGTAGACAAGGAGCTAAGGTTTGTTTCTTTCATTTCTTGGATGATTTCAAAATGATTTGTACTAAACCAAATATTTCTTAAACAGAAATATAATGCTGTAAAACAAACAACAAACTTGTTGAGGTACTCGTCCTGGAAGCATTTATACAACTAACTGATTTTTCTATCTGAATAAATTGCTCTTAACAAATGTCTATAATGGCTAACAGAGTTGAGGTAATCTTATAGTTTTTGCACCAGTTATTTCTCAGCTATCTTATAATTATTATTCATGTTTCCTTCATGTATTTTTATCCCTATTTTTGTCTATAGCCATATTTTTATCCTATATGACTTTTCGGGGTATTGGACTAATAGTGATGAAGGTAAGGGGAGTGATGTTCAGGACTTCAAACGAGCTGCCAAGACTTGCTTATCCATCATAATTGCGGTAATGACTGAGATCAGGACTAATACTTATCCTTAAGGATGCTTTATGAATATAGATTTGGAGTTCATGAACAGGTTTTCAACTTGATAGTTTGAGTAGATTTTATTATGTAACTTTCTTGCAACCTTGTAGTCATCTCCTAATTGTCACCTTTGTGAATTGTTACGGACATCATATGGAATATAACTATGTTTGATAATATGGTGTAGAATTTTCTTTCTTTACTTTATAGTGATTTTTCTATTTTATTATTGTGTTCCATCTTAATCATTTGTGAATAAATAATATTTCTTTTAGCAATTTGAATGTAAACTATAAATATCTTCTTTTAATAAATTTAATTTTCTATTGTTATCAAAACCAAAACATTAAACAAATTAATTAATTTTAAAAGAAACAAATTAATAAATATCTAAACTAATCCTTGACCATCAAGGATTTCATCATTAACCATCAATAATTTCATCATTAGATGATATGTCAAAATAATGGCTTTAGAAACCAAATATTTCGTCTTACAATAGTTAGAGAAATAAACAAAATTTGCCTACCAAGAATTTGGTCTTCAAATAATGCTTATAAATATTAGCTTTACTTATTGGAGACGAAAATGTTAGTAGCCAAATAGATGTATGTGTAACTTGTGTTTTAAAAGACAACATTATAGACTACTTTTGTTGTCTCTAAATAGCATACACAATCTCTTTGACAAAAATTGGAGACGAAAATATTAGTAGCGAAATATGTATATTTGTTGTGTTTCGAAACACACTATTAAAGACCATTGTTCTTCGTCTCTAAATAGAATGCCTAATTTCTTTGGTAAAAAATTGGGGACAAATTTTAAAAAATCAGCTATTAACTTATTGGTCGCAAAGTGTCGACATTTAGAGACGACAATAATATGGTCTCAGTAGTTATTCTAAGACGGAGCTTTAGCTACCAGTGTGCGACCTGAAGGGAAAAAACAACAATTGTTTTTATAAAATAAAGATTTACGAAACATTGAGTTTTAAAAATTTTTAGAAAACTCAAGAACCCTAGATCCATAAAACAATGAAATAAAATAATAAAACTAAATAAAGATCGAATCTTGTACATTTTGTATTGATCTCTGTGGATTGCTCACCACCTTGTCTTCCTTGATATGACTCTACACCAAGAAACAAGTGAGTGGGCACAATTATATAGAATTGTGCTCACTTTCTATTGATTTCTTTTCTCAAAAGAACAAACAATATATGTAAGAGGTGAGAATATGTTTTTGTTTTAAAGAACATAAAACAAAATCTAAGTATAACTTCTGTTAGGAAAAGAATACTATTTCTTTTCTATTTATAGGCAACCAATTATGGTTTTAATTAATAAAAATTAATATTAAACCCCAAGTTTATTAAAATTAAACTTTTGCCCATATAACATAATTAATTCACAATTAATTCATGTTATATTTTGTAATCATACTTGTGGCCTATAATTAATTCATAATTAATTTATACTCGGTCACAACTAAGAATTAAATTCAACACCTCTTATAAAATTAATTAAATAATTATTAATTTATAATTAATAATTAACTAACTAATAATTTGAATAATCAATATTATTCAAATATCAAGTGAACACATATTTTGCTACTTATGTAACAAATATAATTGGACGATCCAATTACAATATTCTATATACACGTTTCTTATAGTGAAATGAGCTATCAAGGAGACCCGATTGACCTACAGTTTTGAGCTCCAATAATATCGGAATTATTAATTAAACTCTTTAATTAAATAATTTACTATTATTAATCTTAGTGTTACTCCACTAAAAACCTAAGATTGCACTCTCAACACTATAGATGTTTTTATACAATCTGAAATTTTCAGCGTCCATTGATATAATCACTACATATGATTTGACCCTCCACAAATAGTTCATAATTAGAGCTAGGTCATAATGTCCGTTATACCCCTCTAATTATATCTTGATCCTTAAGTACCATTGATTCTCTAATGAACAATATATTCATAACAACTTATGAATTTATCTTTCCGTTTACATATGAACAGAAAGTTGAGCGCTCTTATTGTTCAAGACCTGAATCAACCCTTAAGAGAACTATTTCTCTACTTCTCGCAAGAAGGAGTGGATTCCACTATTGTATAGAATGTTCCCAGCTACTTACTAAATCATATCCCCAAAGTACGAAGTTATTGATCGAGTATCTATATCGATCTCACCCATGTAAATCAAAGGACAAATCAACAAGCAGGAGTCCATAATACACTCAGGATTAAGATCAATTCATATATGATCATCTAGTCGATAAATATAAATCTCTAAGTTTAACGGATATTAATTAGAAACTCATGTTTATCGTGGTCCAATCCTATATAATCTTTATTATATAAGGTGTCTCCATTTCCATGTCACTACATGAATAGTCTCGGATAAAACTATTGTACTGAATACGAAATGGACCGCAACTGTAGATTTACCATAAATAAAGTACCCAACTTCATTTGCTTTCTACGGACTCTTTAGATTACTTCTCTCAAACTAAATCCGCTTGTATATAACACTTATATACTTAGTTTGAAAATACATCAGTAATCAAGGATGTTTCTCATGACATATACAATTTTTGCAAAACATATAAATTGAATAGAATGAATACTTTATTATTATTTATTAAAACCGTTTACATAATTACAAGCTCTTAGGGCACAAAACCCAACAATCTCCCACTTGCCCTAGAGCAGATGGGACATATCTCATAATCCTAGACCCTCTAGATGACCTTCAAACACTTTAGCTGTTAAGGTCTTGGTAAACGGATCAGCAAGGTTGTCTTGTGATGCAATCTTCATCACGTTTGTATCTCCTCTTTGTACAATCTCCCTAATAAGATGATATTTCCTCTCTATATGCTTCCCTCGCTTGTGGCTTCTTGGTTCTTTGGAATTAGCCACTACACCACTATTATCACAATAAAGGGTGAGTGGTTTATCCATATCTGGAACAACTTCCAGATCAGTCAAGAATTTACGTAGCCATACCGCTTCTTTAGCTGCTTCACAAGCTGCTACATATTCAGCTTCCATAGTGGAGTCAGCAATGCAAGATTGCTTAACACTCCTCCATACAATGGCTCCACTACCGAGAGTAAATACTGATCTGGACGTGGATTTTCTAGAATCCTTATCCGATTGAAAATCAGAATCTGTATATCCTAATGGGATCAAATCCTCTCCAGAATACACTAGCATATAGTTTCTCGTTCTCCGAAGATACTTAAGAATATGCTTTACAGCCACCCAGTGATCAAATCCTGGATTAGATTGATAACGACTAACTATTCCCACCGAATAACATATATCCGGTCTCGTGCATAACATAGCATACATGAGACTGCCTACTGCAGAGGCATAGGGAATCCGTCTCATATCCTCAATTTCTTGAGGTGTCTTAGGACACTGTTCCTTAGACAAATGAACTTCATGACGAAAAGGTAAAAGACCTTTCTTAGAGTTCTGCATCGAAAATCGCATAAGAATCTTATCGATATACGATGCTTGAGACAGCGCTAACAGTTTGTTCTTACGATCTCGTATTATTTGGATCCCAAGAACATAACTGGCCTCTCCCAAATCTTTCATTTGGAATTGGCTAGCGAGCCAGCTCTTTACATCTGACAATACTCCTATATCATTCCCAATGAGTAGAATATCATCAACGTAAAGTACAAGGAAAACCACTTTCTTATCGATAATCCTTTTGTATACACAAGGTTCATCGATATTTTGCTCAAAACCATAAGACTTGATCGAAGTATCAAACCTTATATTCCAAGATCGAGATGCTTGCTTAAGTCCATAAATGGACCTTTGCAACTTGCAAACCTTTTGCTCTTGACCTTGGGACACGAATCCCTCTGGTTGTACCATATAGATACTTTCATCAAGACTACCATTCAAAAATGCAGTCTTGACGTCCATTTGCCAAATCTCATAGTTGAGACATGCGGCAATGGATAGAAGAATCCGAATGGACTTAAGCATAGCTACTGGCGAGAAAGTTTCCTCATAGTCAACTTCCTCTTTCTGGGTATAACCCTTTGCCACTAGTCTAGCTTTAAAGGTCTACCTTTCCATCCACTCCTCTCTTCCTCTTGTAGATCCACTTACAACCTATATGTTTTATCCCATCTGGTTTATCCACAAGTTCCCAGACTGAGTTAGAGTACATAGACTCCATCTCGAGATTCATGGCTTTAAGCCATTCCTCCTTATCAGAATCCTCCATTGCATCTTGATATGTCAATGGATCATCTACACTCTCATCGGAGATAGCGATTTGTGCCTCTCCAATCTCTCTGTAGCGGACTGGTGGTCTAATAACCCTCCCACTACGACGAGATGGTAGATGATTCTGATGAGAATCTGTCTGACGTTCAGAAGTGGTCTGAATTATGTCTTTGTCAACAACTGTTGTTGACGGGGTACTGTTTGACCCAGGAAGTAACTCCTCAAGTACAACTTTACTTTGAGGTTTGTAATCTCTCATATAGTTCTCTTCAAGAAAAGTAGCGTTTGTCGATACAAACACTTTGTTTTCTTTAGGACTATAAAAGAGTCCGCCCCTAGTTTCTTTTGGATAACCTACAAATAGGCATACTTTTGAACGTGGTTCCAGTTTTCCAGTCTTGTTCTTCAGCACATGTGCTGGACACCCTCATATGCGAAAATGTCGTAAACTAGTTTTACGGCCTTTCCACAACTCTAAAGGTGTCTTTGGAACTGACTTAGATGGTACGACATTCAAAATATACATTGCAGTTTGCAATGCATATCCCCAAAATGAACTAGGTAATGATGAGAAACTAAACATAGATCTCACCATGTCCAAAAGAGTCCGATTTCTTCTTTCTGCAACACCATTCTGCTGGGGTGTTCCAGGAGCAGTCAATTGAGATAGAATCCCATGCTCAAGCAAGTAATCCTCAAACTCTGTATCGAGATACTCGCCTCCACGATCTGATCGTAGAGATTTCAATGTTTTACCTAATTGATTTTCAACTTCAGCTCGAAATTCTTTGAATTTTTCAAAAGTTTCTGACTTTCGTTGCATTAGGTAAACATACCCATATCTTGAATAATCATCAATAAAAGTGGCGAAATATTCATAACCGCCTTTAGCTTTAACATTCATAGGACCGCAGACGTCCGAATGTATAAGCTCTAACGGTTCCTTAGCTCTAAACCCTTTTCCAGTAAAAGGTCTTTTGGTCATTTTACCTTCTAGACAAGATTCACAAACAGGTAAAGTACCGATCTTTAACTCGCTTAAATGTCCGTTCTTTACAAGTCTGTTTAATCTGTCAAGGTTAATATGATCAAGTCTTAGATGTCAAAGATATGTGTCATCATTTTGAGAAATCTTTTGTCGTTTTGTTTTTGGTTTTTCAACCTTAAACATTTCGGTATTAAGCAGTGGTTTATGCATTAACGGTCTTAACACATATAAATCGTTTTCTTGCATCCCTGAATAAATATTTAATCTATTTATAGAAATAATAACAGATTTATTATAAAAAGAAACAGAATAATTAAATTCCAAAAGTTTAGATACAGAAATCAAATTTCTCTTAAAACCTGGAATAAAATAAACATTATTCAATACAATAAAAAAATTATTATTAAAACTAAGTCTAATTTCTCCCACTGCCTTTGCTGAAACGACTTCCCCAGTCCCGACTCGCATGTTGAACTCACCCTCATCAAGCTGCCTATATGAATCAATCAATTGCAAAGAAGAACAAACATGATTAGTGGCTCCTGAATCAATTATCCAAGGGGATGAATCATCCTCCACTAAACAAGATTCAATGACTAGTAAATCACATTTACTTTTCATCTTCTTCTCTTCGAGCTCCTTGAGGTACTTAGGACAGTTCCTTTTCCAATGCCAATCAACACCACAATGGAAACATTTTCCTTTGGGCTTGGTGGCCTTGGAGCCCTTTTCATCAGCTTTGACCTATTTCTCATAGGCCTCGCGCACAGCGCGTGCAGCATTTTCTGCTGGCTAGGGAGGACAAGGTTGAGTCGTGACAAATTTAAGGTCTTCACAGACTAGGACTGCGTTTATGTTACTTTTCCATTTGACATAATTTTTCCCATTAAGTTTATCATTAGCTAAAATAGAAATCAACGGAGATACCATTGCTGAAAATAAATAAAATACAAGATATTTAATATCATTTTGCAAAAATCAATATCATGTGACTTTGGCATAAAATTAAACGTGATGTATGATACACGAATAATGAATTAGAAAATACCCTAAAAATAATTACTATACCACGATAATCTAACATTCCACAAATAAGTGCCGACGTAGGGTAGGTCAAATATTTGTATATTAGACTGAGACATTCTCAATTAAATAATATAACAAAATAACTCTTATTCCTATATTATTTAACTACCGTTTTTCGGTCAGGAAAATAATTAACAATTAATTATTTCCTTTATGAGTGTAACCCATCATTTCGGATTCCATTGACTTAACTCGAGAATTGCCGTCGTAGGGTAGGTCAATCCCAAGATACATCTAGGAATCCTATCCATTAGGAAGTCAACCTTGATCAACTTAAATGGACACCACCCGTAGGGGGACGATAACAAAGCCGTCTCGAGGCGCCTTTAAGTTTCACGGTGTTGAACTAATGATGGAGACCGCAGGATATATTGTCATATATCCCTCTCCCACTCACTATTTTAGGATTAGGGTTTTCTATTAAAAATTCCTAGTAATCATCTTAGATTATTAACGGCTAAAAAGATAATCTAAATTACTAAGAATTTATGAGTTACTAAAGTTCATAACTTATTAACACTTAATAAATTACGGATTTTTAACACTTAAAAATCTAATTCAATTTATAAATCTAATCTAAATAATCAAAATTATAAAGACTAGATTTAGTATGAAGTTACCAGATTTTAACTAATTAAAATCTAATCCACATTATGAATGCCAATTATTGAAAACATATTTCTAATTTGAAACCTATGATTTTCCACTAAAATCAATTCAAATTATTTAAGAGACATTCTATGTATTATTTTACTATTTATACTAATAAACAATTTAATAGTAAAATAAAATAATACATTTGATGCATGTCATGTTATAATGCAGTGAGTATGCACTCTCTATTCTATATGACATATTTTATGTATGGTTATGTTATCAACAAATTATTCAATCATCGCATGATAAATAATTTAAATAAACAACATGTGTATGATCGGGTTCTTTGGTTTTAACAACCTAAATCTAATTTCAAGATTACATAAATTAACCAAGGCATTCCTTGGCCTTCACTTGTAGTTTTCATAGTCTTCGAGGTATTCATGGGCTTTAAAAGTCTTCATGAGCTCTCTTGGGCTTAAAATTAAATCCAATTTAATAATTAAGAACATCCATCAAATGGATTAGGCTAAAAGCCCATTTCTTTATTTTCAAACCCAATAAAAATATATAACACAAACTTAAGGGCTGCTAAAATATATATATATATATATATTCTGCCGAGTGTCGCACATATACCAGTGCAATTTCTAAAGATGCACTGTGTGCAACGTCTAAACATGCACTGTGTGCAACAATTGCACATACAGTGTAACGAATACATGCATATGCTGTGCAAACAGCAACCATGCATTGCAATAGGTGCACAAAAAACAAAACAAAATTAAGTCATCTGTGCACTCCTATTTGCATTACACTTGTATATATATATTTTATACAATAAACAATTGCATCAAAATCACTCTTTTGACTTTTGTGTATGACACAAACAATTACAACAATTGTAATTTGTGGGTCAATGTAACAAGAAGTGCACCAGGTCATATATATATAATTTATAGACCTTGTCAGTGCTTAAAGCACCGTCTTCAGTCTCTTTTTGCACAGTCAAACTGATCACGAACCAGACCTGCAGCAACCACTTGCTGTTGCCTTCAACAGCACTTTTCGTGCTGCCGTCCAGACAAACCAGACCTGGTCATTGCAATCAAACTGCAGCGTATGAGCAAACGCAACTACCAGCCCACAACAGCAACAATTTTTCAGATCTGTTCTGCGGTTAAAAAAAAATAAAACCCTAAAACTATGAATTACAACAATAATTGCCACAAACGGCTTACAATTTTAATCAAATTAAAATAACCAAAGAACCATACAATTAACGATCATACCATGCAATCCCCATTCATCAAACATGAATACAAAATATATCATATCATAATCAAATCAAATAAATAATAGTGCTTACTCAATGACATACAAATCAATACAAAACATATTATTTTAAAATCATTGTTTTATTGGAACCTAGACTCTGATACCAATTGAAGGGAAAAAATAACAATTGTTTTTATAAAATAAAGATTTGCGGAACATTGAGTTTAAAAATTTTTAGAAAACTCAAGAACCCTAGATCCATAAAATAATGAAATAAAATAATAAAACTAAATAAAGATCGAATCTTGTACATTTTATATTGATCTCTGTGGATTGCTCACCACCTTGTCTTCCTTGATATGACTCTACACCAAGAAACAAGTGAGTGGGCACAATTATATAGAATTGTGCTCACTTTCTATTGATTTCTTTTCTCAAAAGAACAAACAATATATGTAAGAGGTGAGAATATGTTTTTGTTTTAAAGAACATAAAACAAAACCTAAGTATAACTTCTGTTAGGAAAAGAATACTATTTCTTTTCTATTTATAGGCAACCAATTAGGGTTTTAATTAATAAAATTAATATTAAACCCTAAGTTTATTAAAATTAAACTTTTGCCTATATAACATAATTAATTCACAATTAATTCATGTTATATTTTGTAATCATACTTGTGGCCTATAATTAATTCATAATTAATTTATACTCGGTCACAACTAAGAGTTAAATTCAACACCTCTTATAAAATTAATTAAATAATTATTAATTCATAATTAATAATTAACTAACTAATAATTTGAATAATCAATATTATTCAAATATCAAGTGAACACATATTTTGCTACTTATGTAACAAATATAATTGGACGATCCAATTACAATATTCTATATACACGTTTCTTATAGTGAAATGAGCTATCAAGGAGACCCGATTGACCTACAGTTTTGAGCTCCAATAATATCGGAATTATTAATTAAACTCTTTAATTAAATAATTTACTATTATTAATCTTAGTGTTACTCCACTAAAAACCTAAGATTGCACTCTCAACACTATAGATGTTTTTATACAATCTGAAATTTTCAGCGTCCATTGATATAATCACTACATATGATTTGACCCTCCACAAATAGTTCATAATTAGAGCTAGGTCATAATGTCCGTTATACCCCTCTAATTATATCTTGATCCTTAAGTACCATTGATTCTCTAATGAACAATATATTCATAACAACTTATGAATTTATCTTTCCGTTTACATATGAACAGAAAGTTGAGCGCTCTTATTGTTCAAGACCTGAATCAACCCTTAAGAGAACTATTTCTCTACTTCTCGCAAGAAGGAGTGGATTCCACTATTGTATAGAATGTTCCCAGCTACTTACTAAATCATATCCCCAAAGTACGAAGTTATTGATCGAGTATCTATATCGATCTCACCCATGTAAATCAAATGACATAAATCAACAAGCAGGAGTCCATAATACACTCAGGATTAAGATAAATTCATATATGATCATCTAGTCGATAAATATAAATCTCTAAGTTTAACGGATATTAATTAGAAACTCATGTTTATCGTGGTCCAATCCTATATAATCTTTATTATATAAGGTGCCTCCATTTCCATGTCACTACATGAATAGTCTCGGATAAAACTATTGTACTGAATACGAAATGGACCGTAACTGTAGATTTACCACAAATAAAGTACCCAACTTCATTTGCTTTCTACGGACTCTTTAGATTACTTCTCTCAAACTAAATCCGCTTGTATATAACACTTATATACTTAGTTTGAAAATACATCAGTAATCAAGGATGTTTCTCATGACATATACAATTTTTGCAAAACATATAAATTGAATAGAATGAATACTTTATTATTATTTATTAAAACCGTTTACATAATTACAAGCTCTTAGGGCACAAAACCCAACACGACCAACTTAATGTGGTAGCAAAAGGTTTTTTGAGTCGAAAGTAATTGATTTGGAGACTAATTAGTTTCGTCTCAAAATATCACTTATTTTGTAGTGAATGATTATTTTTGTCATAGTTTGTTATTATAATTATAATTAACATCAAATTAAAAAAATAAAAAATAAAAAATAAATCTCCATTACTGTCCTTTAAGGTGAATGATGGAGATGAAAACCACTGAAAATAAAAATAAAAATAAAGCCAGATCACTAATATTGTATATTTTTAAGATGAAGGGTGGACGTGTAAGATAATTAAACAAAATTTAAAAAAGAGAACATGATATGGTTCCAACCAAATCATGGAACCACCAGATTATCACCAATGTTGTGGGTGACCTAGATCATCTTTGACAACTCCGATTATTGAATGATGATCTAATTTTTAGATTGAGTGATGATTACCACTCGATTTGATATTTGGCTGGTTGTGGAGATGGATCCGCGTATCTCCATCACGTAGGGATAATTTTTTTCTTATTCCACTTTTAAGTTTTTCTTATAATTTGTTTATTTTTCCCTTTTTAATTTTCAAAGGAAGTTTTTATCTTATTTTAAATATGTAAACAATTATATGTTTTAAATTCATGAAACGTTGTTGTGTTAGTTTATTATTGGATTTTAATTGTTTATTATTTTTTTTATTTTAAATTTTGAGTGATGCATGATATATTTTATTGGTTGATAAGTTGTGATAAAATTATTCAATTTCAGAGGTTAGAGGATAAAACAACACTTTTATATTGTTTAAAATTTATTGAAGGTAAAATGATCTTTTAAGGTATGTATTTTAAGCAACATTGGGAAATGTTTTATTTCAAAGTGAGCGAAATAAGGCGTTCAAAATTTACTATCAACCGAAGTAATATTAAACTTCACTATCAACCCAATTGCATTAAAATTTAACTTTCAAATGAGCTCAATTGAATAAAAATTAAATTTTAAAGTCAGTCCAAATAAGTAGCTGGAGGCCTATTTTCAAGGTCCGAACCTTACCGAATTAGATCAATCCTATTCCACTTGGTTTATTCCTTTCAATTTGGTTTGGTTTGCTGTTTTGAAAACCAAATTTTTTCAGTTAGGTACAGTTTTATCCAAAACCCACCCATTATTGGAAACCAGCTAAAATCTAAACAGCGAATTTAACCTTCTTTTTATTATTATTATTATTATTATTATTATTTTCCTGCTCGTGAATAAGAAGATGGTAGTGATGGTGGCTGGCAGCTTGCAGCGGAGCTGATCTCCTCATTAACTATCCCTACCAAGCTGCAATCTTTATCAGGCGCATTAACTATTCGCTCTCTCGCCCCATTCTCCACACACACTCGTCATTGCCCTCATATAACCAGCCAAAACAAACTACCACCACATACTTAAACTCCACTTGATAAATCCGAGTTTCTGTTCTTTCAGGGAGAGACCTCTGACCTTTCTTTCCCTCTCCAATTTCAAACTTGGTCTCTCTCTTCACTCATAGAACACAGAAACACAAACCAAACCAAAATCACAAGGTAAGGAAAAAAAAATAAATCAAATCAGATCACGAAAGCCTGGTTTCATTGCAGAATCAGCTTTCCGCCACTGAGCTTCCTCAACACTCTGCAGTAGAATCACATGTTTTGTATCTCTAATATTTTTATGCAGAGTGTTGAAGAGCATGGTTCTCTCAAGCACGAAACCTCAGACTGGAAAAGAAAATGTGATCAAGTCTTGACTAAGCAGAAAGCCATGGAAGATCAGGTCAGTTCAGAACTTGAAGTTTGATGTCTCGGTTAGAAAAACAAAAGCTGCTTCTTTTCCAACCAGACACCAAACTCGTGTATCGGCTCTTGGACCATTTTCTAAGACCATGGAAAATCTTGGTCTCTGTCTTTCTGTGAACTTGGTCCTCTCTTTATCATTCTCTTTCTCTTTGTGTCGGTGCTAGTGTTTGTGGGCATGTGTTGTTGGTAGCTTTGTATTATATGTTTGTTTTTGCGTGTTATATGTATGATATGAGGGTAATGAGAAGTGTGTGTGGAGACTAGGGAGAGAGGAGGAGGAGGTGGTGGGGGTTGTGAGAAATAAATGTCATTAATGAGTGCAGATGCAGAGTGTAACAGGTCGGTTTGGTACTCGAATGCAGCCTCCTTCACCCAAGGCGACTGTCTCAGCTTCTTCAATTGAAATTGTCCATATAATATACTTTTTTCTATGACTTAAAAAAATGGATATAGCTGATTCACATTATTTTTTTTTTCTTTAAAAGGAGATTCATATTATTATTATTATTTTTTAATCTGAGTTTATATTTCTCTTATGTTTTCATCTTGAAACTAATTAAAAAAAATCAATTATACTATTAATTGTTTAGATAAATGCAGTGCTCATTAATGGCATTATCAGTGTTTAATAGTGTTTTTTTTTTCACACCACTTTTTAATAAGAATAGTTAAACACTTCATTTGATCCTAAAAGATCAGGAGTTCAAATCTCATCTTTATCGAATGTGTAGATAGTTTTCTATAAGTTTAACCCTTTCTCACCCCCTAAAAAAAAAAAAAAAGGTTAAGGTCTACATATTATTGGAAAAATGAATATAGAATTATTATTATTATTATTATTATTTTAAAGAAGAAGTATAGATGTTAGTTGATAATAACACTTAAAAACAATGCTAGGTGGGTCACTTGAGTGGCAAACAATTGCACTCCCTCCCATAACTTTGTGGGTTCGAATGTTCGCACCTTATCTCTGTTCATAAAATGGTGAGATTTTCTTCCATATATATGAGTTATTTTTCATCTAGGTGTGGTGCCTTCCAATTGTATGGGAGCCGTTTATCGAAGCTATGTCATCAATTGCATGGTCCTGATTATCTTATAGACTAGTCCTAATAACTATAAAAAAATAAAAAATAAAAACACTCAAAAACACTTGACACATACTTTACTACGTGTTTGTACACCTATCCGTACATTCACATACCCGCAAAAGCCTAGGGGCGGCGCTAGTCAGTTTTGTTATCAAATCCTTGATCATCATGTTGCGGGTGGACCTTTACTCTCATGCTAGACTAGATATTTGCATTGGAGATGTTGATTGACTTAAGAAGGGCAAAATTAGGGATGAATAAGTTGGTTTTGGATTTTTTTTTTTTTTTTTTAAATGTTGGTAGAAGATATCAGTTTGAAATCTAGAGCATCCAAAAATAAATAAATAAAATATATTGTTTGGAGATTTAAAAATTTTAAATAAGAAAAACTTTATTTTATTCTCTGAGGTATCGAAAATTATCATATTTTTAATACTCTTTTAGAAATAGCTCATTTTATCTCCAAAATTTTAAAAACTCTAAAAAAGGTCCAAATCGTCAATCAATTGACGATCAAAAAAGACCAAAAGTTTGGATAGAAATGATATTTTTGACATTTCCCAAAAACTTAAGATTACAACATGTGTAAAGTCAAGATTAAAGCTAACATTAATATGAATATATATATTAATATAAATTGAAAAATAAATAAATAATTAATTAATTAAAAATACAAAATATCTTCAACTATGAAGATTAAAATTAATCATCGAAGCAATTTGATTTTTTTTTTTTTTTTTAAAAAAAAAACTTGGTTCAAGCCCAAATAAAGATATGAGTTTGAACTCAGATCTTCAAGATTTGGATAAGACTCTCATCCTTCAAAACAATTTTTAAATTTTTTTTTTCAAAAAAGAGAAATTTGGTTTGGGTTCGAACCTAGATGACTATCACATCTGTCAAACAACTTCTCCAAAACAATTTATGTCAATCAACTTCTCCAAATCAACGCAACAATCTAGATTAAACAATTTCTCCTAAATAACACAACATAACAAAACAACTTCTCCAATACCACATTTGTCAAAGGGAGAAAGAGACGAAAATGGAGGGAGAAAGAGAAGGGAACGAACCACGACATCCAACCTACAATGTTTATCACCGTCAAAATTCTCATATTCCCGATCTCCATCAGAGCCCTCCATTTTCTTCATCACACAATAGAGTTTAAGTCAATGGGTCTCCATCATCGATGTCCATCGTTGATGATGGACACCCCTACCTCTATTGTCTACTTTGACGATGGAGACCCATGCCTCCATCATTGAAGTTGATGATGGATTTAGATAAAGAAAGCAAATGAAGAGTTGTCGATGGATTTCAACCCAGAAAAACAAAATGGCGATGGATTTAGAGAAAGAGAGAGATCATATGATGAGTGAGAATGAGAGTGGGGGGAGGAGATGAACTAAAAATATGTTTGTTTTATTTTAATTTTTATTTTAAAACATATTATTGTTTAATATGTTTTTAATCATTGTTTAATTTCTTGTTTTAAAACAAAAAACAAATAATCAGACTTTTTTTTTAAAATTAATCAAATTGTTTAATATGTGTCAATTTATTATTGATTGAAAGCATTGTAATAGTGTGTTTTCATTAGGGGCTAAACACTCATTTTAAGTGATGAAGGGGTAATCGAGTCTTTCTTATTTTTCTGATTGGTTAGATTGTCAATTGATTGACGGTTTAAATATTTTTGAAGAGTTTTTAGAACTTAAGGGATGAAATGAGTTGTTTTCGAATGAACTTTAAAAATATAATAATTTTCGATACCTCAAAGACTAAAATGAAGTTTTCTCATAAAAAAAATATTGATTGAAGATTAATTTTGAAATCCAAATTTTCAACTTAAAGACATGAGTTTCAAATTCACATCTTCCAAAAAAAAAAAAATTATACAAAAAATTCAATCAGCCATCATCCGGGACCATTTGATGTTCATGTTCATCATTTGAAATTAGGGATATTTGTAAAAAAACCCCTGAGAAGCAAAATAATAAGAAAATACCCCAATTTTTTTTTATTAGGCAAACCACCCCCCACCGTTAAAATCCGTACAAACCGTTAGAGATTTCCATCCACAATTATTAAAAGTCCAAAATGCCCTCAGTTTTGATAAGTTGATGAGAGGGATATTATGAAAAAACCCCATTGAAAAGCAAAATAATTGGAAAATACCCCCCCTCCCCCCCCCCCCCCCCCCCCCCCCCCCAAACTGAGGGCATTTTGGACTTTTAATAATTATGGATGGAAATCTCTAACGATTTGTACGGATTTTAACGGTGGGGGATGGTTTGCCTAATAAAAAAAAATGGGGATATTTTCTTATTATTTTGCTTCTCAGGGGTTTTTTTTTACAAATATCCCTTTGAAATTATAAAAAAATTCAATCAGCCATCATCTGGGACCATATGATGTTCATGTTCATCATTTGAATTTGTTTCAAAAGATGCATCATATAGTTCCAATCGAGCTCAAATGATCTGGATATTTGGGTTAAACTGGAGTCCAAAGAATGTTACATCATCTGGGACAAACCCAAATGATCAACATCATTTTATCAGCAAGCCGTCGACAACCACCATCATTCTAATAATGACTTAATAACTCTGAACACCCAACATAATGCAATTAAGGGTGAGTTGACAAGTACTTGATGTTTTACTATGTTAGAATGTAACTAGGATCGTTAGAATTCAACAAGGACTTTTGATTGTACAGTAATTGTCGATTGTACAGTTTATGTAATAGGTGTATAGGTCATAATCTTTGTACTATTTTTAATTGTATATATCAGATACAATAGTGACAGTGAGAGCAATTCTATTTTTTTTTTTAATATATTGTAAGTACATATTATATATAGTAATAATAATTTATCCGACTCTCTTAATTAAAATATTGAGGCGTAGCTTGAAATTACATCTCTCAAAAGTGGAAGAGGACAAAAACTCTCAAGCAGAATGAAGAACAAGAACTCTCAACTAGAAGGAAGAACAACCCAAAAATTATCCACACATTATTAACGGGAAGATACATGATCGAATCTATATACCATAGACTCTGGATTATAAAAGGAAAAGAAATTGAAATTACAATTGGGTCCTAGGAGTTGACTATAAATTCTTTGAGAAACCCGTCATCAACCATATCATAGTTGTAGTTAAGGTGTTCCAATCATTTGCAGTGCATATGAAAAATAAATAATAGCCATGGATAAGTTGTAGCGGAAGATTGTATTAATCATATAAGTATTTGACAGGTAATTCACATTTAGAAAAAAAAATTACATGTAATTGTAATGATTCATATTTAAGATATTATCATGTTAAATGAATCTTCTTTATCATCAATCTATATTGAGAGGTGGCGAATAATGGTCATTAGGCTTCGTCCAAAGATTTATTCAATTATATTTTCTTAATTAATATGCTCTTGATCACTGTTTTCAAATTACTTAAAAAGAAATATCATGTGTATAGTTAGTGCATTAGAGGTATATTTTGTCTAAATAAATTTAACTATTATTATTATTGTTGTTGTTGCTGTTGTTGTTACTACTAGTACTTTGAAATGATAATTTTTTGTTTGTAATAAGCTTTTATGAGAAACATTTAAGTTTAAGTGATGTATGAGAGGAAAAAAAAAAAAAAAAAGAAATAATCTTGGTTATTCACTATTTTTTATACTAACATGTTATTTGATTATAAAAGACTTAGCAAAAAAATGATAACTAAAAATTCTTGCTCAAAATGAAATATTACGAGATTTTATTTTATTTTATTATTATTATTTTTTTTTTTGTGTGTTGGAAGACTAAACATTGTTATCAAAAACTGAAAGTTGAAGACTAAATAGTGATTAAAATCTGAAATCTAAATGACACGTTTGTTTTTTTCTCTTTATATCTGAATGCATAATAATTTTGTTCATTTTTTAAAGTTAAAATTACCTTAAAATTAGTAATTTGATATTTATCTTTTTTACTATAACATAATCAACAATCATTAAATATAATATAAACAAATACTAAAACACTTTTATGTGTGTATTAATAATATTTTTATTCATAATTAAAATATGATTCATTATCATAGTAAAATAATTTTTTTAATTATATATACATAAATAAATTATTATAGTTAAATAAATTAAATTTATATATTTAAATAAAAATAAACAAAATAGTCTTAAATTGAAGTAATATTGCAATAAAAGTTGAAATTATAAAGTAGTATATATTTTCTACTAAAATTAAACAAGAATAATCAAATACTTATAAATCTGATTTGCAATTTGGTCTTTGAGTTGTTGCATAAAACTTGATTTCGAAATATGTTATTTTGGAAATGTTAGATTTTGCATAATTTATTTAAAAACTATTAAGTAATTTAACATTCAGTTAAAAACGAAAAATTGTAGTTTTTTTTTTTCAGTGATTTTTGTGTAGTTTTAAATAATTTGACAACTTAAAAAAATAAAAATAAATAAAAATAAACTTAATAAGTGTAATTCAGATCTATTAAGTGCAAAGTGATAAAAATAAACGATCTTTATAATTCATGCAACTATTCTAACTTGAGATATTATCAGCTAAATAAATGTTTTCTACCATTATATTAAATTGAACGATAAATTTAACAATTAGTATTGATGTGTCCCTTTATTAACATACATGATAAACGAAAAATTATGTAGAAATTTTTGGACGAGAATAACACCTAACCATTGGGAGAGTTTTGGATAATTTTCATATTTATCTTTTAATACTAAGAGTTAGTTTGGTACTATTCTAACTTTTAAAATAATTATTGTAAGATGTACCGAAGAAATAAAATGATGTAAAATTAATCAGACTACATTTTGATTAATTCTAATGTTAAAACTATTCGAAACTTCAAAAGCAACATACATATGTTTAATATATTTTATATTAATTGCTGTAATTTTTAAAATGTCTAAAATAAACATAAAAATAATTTTTTTTGATTTGGTAAAAATATAGTTTTATATAATTAAAATTAAGATATAAATATTTTTATATTAAACTAATAAAATCATTTAAAAGATATATTAAATCTCGCGATAAGTTATTTTCTTATCACTCGTCAAAAATAATTGCTCATATGCTTATTAAAAATGCTTAAATTATTATGTAATCATTTTGGCAAGCCAAATATCTTGTTTATATACCCAAAGTATTAAATCCAAGCCTTTATTTATGGAGCTAACTACCTCTCCGGATTCAACTCTCCTGCAAGAGGACTTTGACTTAAATTAATTAAAAAAAAAATGATAATAATAAAAAATAACAAGTAATTTAAAAAAATACAAGTGTTTTAATCCAAAAGAAATGAAGTGTTGTAAAATCAAAAGAAATGATATAAAGTAAATGTAAGAATATGAGGAAGTGAGAGAGAGCGAGAGCGAAAATTGAGGAGTAAAATTGCTCTTGAATTTGATCTCAACTGATCATAGTTTGCATCTATTTATGTACAAAATAATTAGGCAAGCAAGTTATCAACTTAGCCATAATTGTTGATCTTACCAATTTTTAAACCAATGAAAATTGTCTCTTTATGGTTCAATTGTAATTTACTTAATAAAGTAAATAATGGTGGATATTTATCACATCACAACACAACACTCCTCCTTAAATTACACCATTATTTTTAAAATTTTACTAGTAAAACACCAGTGAGACAATAATCTAAGTAAAAGATATTTTATGATCTATTTGATCAAAAATGTAATAAATTTTTGGATTCAATTAGGGTGCTTAAAGGGGATTGCCTCATTAATCAACTTGTCAGGAAAACCTAATAAGACAAAATTTGGTCAAAAATAAAAAGAGTACAATGCATATATGTCCATATTAACTTAATGTATTCATCCTTAATCATGTAGCTTAAATAATCAACGCATTCTAATGTTATAAATCAATTTCTCGGATGTTGATGTTGATAATGTTTTGGTGAATAAATTTGTAAGATTATCTGTAGAGCAAACTTGTTTAACATCATTCTGCTGGTTTTGTACAGCTCATGAGTATAAAAGAATTTTGGTAAGATATATATAGTCTTGTCTCCCTCGATGTATCATTCTCTTATTTGAGTAATGCATGCAGCATGATCCTTATGATTGTTAGGGAATTTGATGCGGTAAGTAGTTATATGTACTATAGATATGATGAATGATGAATCTCGACCATATACATTCTCAGTTTGCTTTATGAAGTGCAAGAATTTTAAAATGGTTGGATGATCCAATAACAAAACTCTGTTTTGTAAAGTATCATGAAATTATTGTATCATTATAAGTAAAAACATACCTAGTTTGTAAACAAGCCTTGTGGGGATCTAAAAGATATCCTGTAAACCCCTAGTCTCGATTCTCTTAACTTCCTAACGTTAGAAATATAATTAGGAAGTTTAAATAAGAAATCTAGTAAATACTAAACTAAATCAATTCGTCGAAGAGGGAACGCTCATTCTAGACTTACATCACCATACATTTAGTAAAGAAAAAGATCAATGAAGAGTAAAATAATTCATCCATGGATAAGAGACAAGTTAAAGAAAACAATATAAATAAATGCACAAGTGAGAATTCTAAAATGTTTTAGTAAGATAAGTGATTACCTATTGATGAGATTAAGTAAAAACATGGATAATAGACAAAACCAATCAAAGGGGTAAGCTTGATATTCCATAAAACATTAGTGAGATATATAAACAAGATACTTAGAAGCAAAATGGACAAGTGAAGAGTGCAAAGTTGCCATAAAAATCAAAAACGAAAGTGATTCCCGTATGGAGTAGAGAATGAGAGAAAATGATAGTCAAACAAGTTCAAAAGGGGGTATAAATGCCATTTTTATGAAATTTAATGATATATATTGAATACTTAGCAAGATTCCAGCAAGAAAAGATGAAAATAGGTGTGAAACAAAGAAGAAAACAACAGCTACCACAAAATAAAACAAAGCTGGGCAGCAGTGAAAATAAAAGAGAAATTGAGAGGAAGTTGTGTGAAATTTAAAAGAGGTGGGGCATGAAGGCAATTAAGGAAAGTTTGATTACTATATATACCATACTTAGAGTTCAAATGATAAAGAAAAACCAGAAGAAGTCGTGCAAACCAGAAGCAAAAGAAATCAGACGTGCAAAGAAGCAGAGCTGGCGTGAAAAGGAGAGCCGAAACGGCAGCAAGAGAAAAGGGTGAAGAAACAGCCCTTTCCAGCCCATCCAAGCCTCAATCCTTCTCTTTAAACCCTCTCTCAAGTCCCTCTCAACTCTCTAAGTCAAGAACCAAGTAAGAAATTAGCTCACTCTTCCTTTTCTTTGCTGAAAATTTCAGTAGAGATGCTGAAATTGTTTCTGCAGAATTGTGTTGTGTGTTGTTGGAGGTTTTGCACTAAAAATGGTGTCAAAACCTAAGTGATTGTTATAGAATCTTAGAGGATGTGTTGTTGGGTGTAAATGATGACTTAGGGTTGTATATGTGGGCTGTTATAGGCTTGAGAACCATAGAAACGAAAATTGTTTTTCTCACACACCAACTATTTGATGAAAGTTTTGAGTGAATTTTGAGAGCTTTGGATGACAAAGTTAAGTTGTGTGTGTGTTAAAGACTTATAGGGCAGTAAGTAAACTCTGATATTAAGAGGTTTTGAACCCAAGTTTGAGTATAAAAATGATTAGAAAAGCATAGGAAAGCATATAGGAAGGATAGAAGCTCAATAGAGTTAGTTTTAACAATTTTGTCAATCCCGAGCTGAATTTTGAGCTAGAGGAGACCTGACTATATTTGACTTATTTGGGGGTGTTCTACACCTCAAATGATGCCTAGGAACCATAGAAAACCATAGGTTTTGGAACGGATCGAATCCGATAAAAATTGTGTAAGTTATGCACAAAATAGTACCGTTAGAGCTCTGAGAAATGAAACGGCTATCCTAATGCAATTTTTATTGCATGAAATGAGTTTAGTTAGTCATTATTAGTTAAATGAAGCTTAGCTATGAAAGAAAAACTAGCGTCGCTAATCCGAAACGAAAAGTTTACTAAACGTGCACTAAAAAGTGCCCGAAAGTGTCCAAAACGAGCGTTTTCCTTAGATTTGACCTAGCAAACGATAATATTTTTCAACGAAATTTGACGTGTAACTAGAACGTGAGATAAGTGAATCGTAGGAAGAAGAACGAAGGAAAACGGAGCCCCGAGCAGCGTGCTACCACCTGTTCTGTTATGGGCTGTAAGTTGAGAATTAAAAATATAATTTTTCGTTTCGAGCCTCCAACAACTAAACGGACCGCGTGGGGTGATCCCTAGGGGTCTAAAACTAAAAATTTTACACAAAAATCGGGATTAGAGAGTCTCGGTTGAGTAGAAACAAGTTAGGAGATTATAGAGAAAAAAGAGGCTTTAGTTGAGATTATTGCTTTAAGGTTGAAAATTGAGATTTGTTACTAGTAATGATGAGAAAATATTGTGTAGGTGAAGAGTGAGGCACCGAGGCCCCCGAGATTCATCGAGGCACGTGACGCGGCTTCGAGGTAAGTGGTTCGCCACTTAAGATCTTTTACAATTTCATGTCAATTCTTGATTTCGGTAATGGATATGGTAGTTAAGTAATAAAAGAGAATGAACATGATTTTCAATATCAAATTTAGAATTTGAGTATATAGGTTCGTATGGAACCTATATGGAAATGGAAATTGATACTAAGTTATATTTAAAAGAATGAAATGAGAAAAGTGTTTAGAGAGTTTTGTGTTTTGGCACTACAAAAGTTGATTATAAAACCCATGTGTATGCCTTAAAAGTTATGAGATTTAGCGTTACGTGACGACGCAGAGAATTTCGTCTGTAATCGCTCAGATTATAGAAAAGTATAGCGCTACGTTATGATGCAGATAATTCCGCACGTAGTTGGTTAGTTGATAGTTAACGCTACGAAGCGATGCAGTAAATTCCGCTCGTAGTCGCCTAAAGTTTTAACACTACACTTGCGATGCAGAGAATCCCGCATTATAGTTGCTCAGTGAATAGATTTAGCGCCCTACGTACGATGCAGTAAATTCCGTAACGTAGTGGTTGAGATACCTCAGTAAGCTTCACGTTGGCGTTAGTTATAATAGCCCGTGATGGTTAGAATGATTCAAGGATATACATGGGGATTTTAAAGAAATCGCAAAACTTGTATAGATAGTAAATTCCTAGGTTAGTGTATGTGATATTATATATCTTTGTTACACTAACTTGTTTGTTGATTTTGTAGCTTGTTTATTTTCATTGGGTGCCACCGTCGGACGAGACGACGACCTTTTGACTGCATATATATATATATATATATATAGGTGGGCGTGTGGTGCAAGATATTGTGTACATTGTGTATATGGATTTAATATATCACATTTTGGGATGCATTTGTATTTGAAATAGTATGTTGTAAATATTTGATGATTCATTATATCTTCATATGATATGTAAGTATACATTACTTTATAAATTGCTTTCGCTTGTGGAAATTGTGATGATAATAATTGTTTGTGGATAAGGAAGTTGGGAGGTGTTCAGATATAGTCGAAGTATGATTTTCTTTACAGGTGAAATTTTGGTTTTATCAAAAATGCAGCCGTTATCTTGCCGAAAATTTTATATAAAGTGTTTGAAATAGAATTAAAGAAAAAGCTTATCACTCCCAACTAGTTACAGAAAAATCAAATTGCTAAGTTTTAACGAGTAAACCGGAGAAGAAAGTTAGGGTTCGCTTCCCGGATGTCTTCGATCCGACGAGTCGGTTTCGACGAGTCCGTTGAAGTGCCCAGCAGGATCCTCCAGACAAGAGCTTAGATAAGGTCGGGGAAGGGTCCTGTCATATCCATCATTAGCATAATCAATCAAGCATGCACCACTATCAAATTTTAAATAGAATAACCCCAAATTTGTTGTTCCACAAAGATAACGAAAAATATGTTTAATTTCATTCTATAATGTCATGTTGGTTCAAAGTTGAACCTGACCAACAAATTTATTGAAAAAACAATATCAAACTTAGTATATTATACTAAATATAACAAAACACTAATTGCACTTATATATGGTATTTCTAACCAAGTATTTATTCATTATTTTCTTTAGGTCAAAATAGATCCTTTCTAGGATCAAGAGTGACAAGACCCGAACCAGATTCTCTTTAGAATCTTGTCTGGAGGGTCTCGTTGAGCACTCCAACGAACCTCTTATAACCCTACTCATGATTAAGAGAGACCCGCGAAGTGAACCTTTTGAATATTTTGGCCATTTACTTGATGTGACTTAAATAATTTCGTTTTCTTTGAAAATAGTTGGGTTGGTGTAAATTTTTCAAATTCGATTTAAAACAATTTTTAATGAAATTTTGACAGCAAAACGGATGTATTTTCAAGATTTTCAAATTTTTACCTGCACATAATACACACTTCCAACTATATTCAATCACCACCCAACTTCTTTTGTCCAGAAGCATACATTTGCTCAATCAAATTCACAAGCATGCATTTCACCCAACAATCACAACTAATTAGTATCATATGATATATATATATATATATGTGCTACTTTACTACTTTATTTCATCCCAAAAATCTCATGGTACAAAAGCGTAAATGGTTATTTCAAAATGTGTAATCATGCGGATTTTAGTTACAACAAAACAAGGGTGCAATATTTCCATGTTATGCATTCGATGACGACACCCACCTATAAGTTTGATGAACTTTATTTTGTCTTGATCACCTGCAACAGTTTCTTGAAAGGGTTTGTATACTACAACGAAGGAAACTTGTTAGTTCAATTAATAAAGGAATTACAAAGGTTGTTACAAAATTAATTATAACTTATTTAAACATTCATAATTTCAGTTTTAAAAACTTTTATTTCTAAAAGCACCATTTGTACCTCTAATATAATCTAACCACACTCAATGTGATATGTCACGTGGCAATTTTCAACTAACACTAACTGTGATGCTACTAAGATATCTCGGCCACTACGTGCCGAATTTGCTGCATCACAAGCGTAGTGTCAAATTATCTCTAATCTGTGCAACCACATGCGAAACTTTCTACATCGCATTTTGTGGAGTTAATAAACTATCACCCTTTACAACTACATGCAGAATTTTCTGCATCGCATATTGTAGTGTAAACTCAGTTATAATTTGAGCGACTACAAGCAGAATTTTCTGCATCGCAGTGTAGCGCAAATAACTCTAAATCTAGATGATTCCATGCGAAATTTTCTGCATCGCACGCATCGTACTAGATAATATAAAAATTGAGAGAATACACATAGCCTTTGAAATTGTTTTCACTAAGTACATTAAGCACAAAGATGTTTATATTTTCAAAGCATTTAATTTCACTTAAACTCAAATCTTTTGAAAACCACTTAGTTCTACATTTGTTTTTCTGAATCCCATGTAGGGATCTTTTACTCAACTTTGAAGTTATAATTTGAAAATTATTTTTGTAATATTTTAACAACAATAACTTGCATTCTTTAAATAAAAATTAAAATAGTACAAGTGATATAACACTTACCTTAGTTCGCTACTCGCTAAAAGCTTTAACGGTCTTCTTGTGCTCCACTTGCTTGCTCGTCGCCTGCATATCACATTCTTATTTAGAGTATGTTATAATGAGCTATTCATAGCCATCCACATTGCTTTGAATATAATTCACTCTTTAAAACACTCCTTAGACTATAACTTTTCCAACTCGATTTCTTCTTAACCGAAGCACTAAAATTCCGATTTCTTTTCACAAGTTTTAATTATATACCCCTAGAGACATTCCCGTATAATCCGTATAATTTTTAGAGGCTCGAAACAAAAAGTCAACTTTCTGGACCCCCTTTGACCGAACACTATTCACAACTCATTCCTTGGACTTTTTCGCTTCCATTTTTGTTTCCATTTTCACTTGGATTATCTCCCTATCTCTCATTTAGGTTGCCAGTAAAACGGTTCTGAAAAATTTCAACTATAGAGGGGCGAAACCTATGAAATACCCTTATTTTTCGACACTTTTCGTGTCAAAATCTAAACTTTTTACATTCTAAACTCAATTTGCTTTCTACTATGATTTTTAGAGTTATATATACTTAATTGTGATCATTCACTATGCTAAAATGCAAAGGTGAAATGACATTACATAATAACCAACAATATCCTTCATCTAGCCTAAATAACATTTTTGAACTATCTCTTTTCATTTTTCAATTCTATCATTTCCAAGTGATTTCATAGCATCTAATATTCATTAATTCATGCTCATATATATCAAAACTCAAAGGAATCACATACTCTCCCATTATAGCCGAACCACCCTAACACATACAACAATTTACTTCTTTCACTTTTTCAAGCTTTTCATTGTTAATTCTCTTAAACAATTTATCAAACACTTAATCTACAAGTAAATTTGCTATAAACATACTTTAATTACTACTTAGGGTTTCATCAATATACATTCTAACTAGCATTTCATGCATAGTTTTTATCAAATCAACTTTTTTTCTTGGTAATTCATGACTATAATCTTGATTTACCTCAAGATTCCATCAACAACACAATAAGAAAACAAATCAATCCATCATCACATTATACAACCCAACTACTATCATCCATGGAAGAAATCATGATAACTTACCTCAATCTTTCTTTTATTTACATAGTTCGCAAACTATTGACCAAAATATAGGCGAGAATACATACATTGGTTAAAAATGGTTTAGTAAAATAATTGCAGTTATTACTAGATAAGGTTTGTACGACTGGTTCATAGAAACTACTCATTCAGACATATTTTGACAATAAGGAGCAACAATATAACTACTCCCTTCGTGATATTAGGTTTCTTGCTAGAGAGGGGGAGGTCGCTAATGGGCACAGTGATGAAATATGATTTGAAATCAATGGGAGAACATATAGATTTAGGAAACAAGAGTTTTTATTGGTGACAGGATTTTCTTTTGGAGGTATCTATCGAAAAATCTTCAACACATTGCAAAATAACGAGAATAGTCTCCTATGACAATTTTTCAATAGAATATCGTTGAGTGTGTCTAACCTAACCACCTTTCTCAAGGCAAGGAGCCATACAATGCATTAGAGCCGTGTAGTTGAGGACATAATAAATGATGAGGATCTGTTGAAGTTAGCTAATATAGAGATTGCCTTCCATCTATTTATAGGGCAGAATGATAAGGTCGTCATTGCTTACTTTATGTGGGTCATTATAGAGAATGCAGAGGTGTGGAGCTCATTCCCTTGAGGTACATTAAGCTATAGTACACTGGTTTATCACCTCCATATGGTGATTACTGAAGAGTGGATTAAAAATCTATCGAAGACCATTAACATTTATGGTTGTATCTCGACGTTTTAGGTATATCTAATACGGTTAATATATATAGCTTTCTCCTAATACAATTAATATTTAGGGTTATATATATATATATATATATACTATTATATGTTTGTTTGTTGGTTTAATTATTTTTATATTATAGTGTTGGTTAGTCGAGATATTCTCAGTGTTGAGAGATAAAATAGGAAAAAATAACCAACCTTTAAAAATGAGCTACCAAGGTACAAAGATGAACACTTAAAAGGACACCAAAAGGCATACAAAACCTTAATGATTTTACCCCTGCAAGTGACGAACTTAACCTAAATTGGTTTCTTTTCTTTTTTTTTTTTTTTTTAACCATCCTTATTTATATTAAGTATATAATAATAATAATATAACTATATATATGCATATATTATAGATTATTAGCATAGTGTAAACCCCTGAGCTTACTAACACCAAAAGAGACACAGATTATTGGAAATCTCTCATTCCAAAGCATTCGATTGACAAAGACATATATAAAGTTGGCAGAGTACAGAGTGAAGATGGTGATGATGATGGTAGTGCATAGGGTGATAATGATTATGAGGTGGAGGATGGAAAGGGTGATGATGATCATATGGTTGAGAAGTTTATAAGGGAGGAAGATGAGCGGCATAAAGATGTCCTAAGCATATAATCGAATCAAAGGATACATTTGTAGAGCTACGGATAAAAAGGCTGCATGGTGTACGAAATGTATATCATAAAATACAAATCTTCTATTTATTTTATTGTTAAGCGAATATCCATTTCAGTAAATGAAAAAATTGTGGACATGTCGGATAGTAGTATGGAGTTAGACAAAGAGACAGAGTCTCTAAACATAATAGAGAAATTGTAATTATTTAAATTTCAATGTGTAGGTATATTTCTCCAAATACTTAAAAAATAGGGGAGACTGTCAATTTTTTTTAAAAAAAAAATTATGTACATTGTGTAAAATAATATATATTTTTTGCAGGTGAAGTGGTTGTTTGAGTATCTTGTAAATTTATAGAAGATGGCCCACAAGAAAGTAAGTAGGATGGATAAAAGGCAGAAGATAACCCATAAGATTATAAGAGAGACGGATAGGAGGTTAAGACAAGTGAAAGAACATTTAAAAATTCTTAGGTCTCCGATTGGTGGGCATGATTTTGATGACAATGATGACGATGACGATAATGATGGTAATGGAAGCTTTGTCTTGGATAAGCACACCTATAGCCCACCACCACCAGCAGCAACAGCACTACCACTACCACCACATCAGGACGAGAGGGTCTATCGGTCACCTCTTCATGAGGACGAGGTGATCCATTAATCACCTATCTAGGAGGACCAATCAACCGTCCATCAATAGGACCGAGAAATCCATCGGTCTCAAGGTGTTTACTAGTCACCCCTTTGGCAAGAGGACTAGGAAATCCACCACTGCTAAAAAGTCTCAGAAGGTCCATCAGATGCAGAAGCTGAAAGTGGTGATGGCCAAATAAATATAGTATTTCTATTATCTTATAGTCTAACATATAATTCTAAATGTGTAATTGATGGTTTTGATTTATTTAGATTTGTAGGATAAGGTCATCTAGAAATAGTGAAAACGAAAAACAAAGCCAGTGACATCTCTACAAATGCCATGCACAAATCCTAGACAGCTGAAAATGAAAAAGAAAAAGAAAATGCCAAAACCGACGATTAAGGAGGTGGTGAAGTTTGTAAACCCCATAATTTCGAGTATAAGGACCTCAAGTATTTATATATAAAAAAAATCATTATCTTTTCATTCTGGTTACTAATGTAATAAAATTTACAATAACATATTTAATTTTTTTATTTTATTTTAAGTGTGCGATTTATTGTTCCCGGTAGTGTGTGATACTGTTGATGCTAAAAACCCTCAAAGATGAGTAGTAATGTTTCTATTCAAAGCATATCAATTTTTATTTGATGTTCCTATAAAAAAATAGTGGAATAAGGTTGAGGACACTCAATACATGGTCCATGGGACTTCCTTGTTTGTGAGTGTTTTATTGTAGTTATGCATTAAATAATTTCTTATCACGTGTCACTGAAGTTAAATAACATATTTAATTTTTATCTTGCAAGCATTTTTGAAATTGTACTATAATGAGCAGTACGTTTGTATAGGAATAAAATTTGATCCGTCTACGGTTGTTGTACCCGCAGAGTGCATGCATTTAGTAGTGGTTGCGTGTTGAAAATATAAGTGTTGTTTTTGGGATGAAGAGTTATTATTTGATCATCCAAATTAAAATTATACCACTAACATCTTCAAACTATAGATATTGTTGTTGTGTTCTCTTACAAACAATTATTGAGTCCTCTATCAGGTGTGCTTGCAAGAGCAAAAAATATTAATATATAATTCCTTTACACATATGGACTTTGAATTACAAAGCCAACCGCTTGAGCCACTAATATGTTTGATGCTCATCTTGTTACAGTTTATTAGATTTTATGAGAAGATTAACATAGATATGCCACTCGTGAATAAGTGACGAAAATTTGAGCGTCTTGATATAGCAACTGTGTCCCAGCAATCCAATGGGTGAATAAATTAACTGCTTACTTAATTATATTATATTATAAATGTTATTTCATTTACGTAAATTAATTTATTATTGATACAAGACGAGTTATGGAACGTATGTGACCATATTCGTACTCGACCTTTTACAATCACAAAAGGGTACATGGAAATCAAGATGTCACGATTAGGTTGAAGATGCCATTGCACTAGGGGGTAAAGATTGCTAGGGATATATATATATATATATATATATGTATTTTACACCATTGGATAAGGTAGACAAATTTAGGCAATGGATACTAGACAGTGATAGAGAGGTTGTATGTAATAAGTAAATTTATTAATAAAATTTACTAATTTTTCATTTTGTTAAATAATTATTCATTTTGTAAATTATTAACTTACGAAAATAATTTATTGAATATATTATTCTGAATAATATTGTTAAGTATAAGGCAACACACATTTAATACACATCCAAAAGAATTGTATGATTTTTAATGGGCCATGGAAAACCAAAATTGGTTTTTCAATTCCATCAAAAATCGATCCCACCAATTTTGGTTTTTTGCACGTTTAGAAAACCAAATTAAGATAGTAAGGCCCTCTTAAAAATCGATCTAATAGGTTTCCCTATTTTTAGCCCTTTTCCCACTCATTTTGGAGGTTCCCAATGAACGAAAAAAACATAAAAACCATAGAATTGACGTTATATTGCATAATAGATAAACATTACAAACAAACCTGATTAGACAAATCAAAATTCAGATTTGTATAAGGTGAAACATAGTCACCTAATGTCATGTCTCATTTCAATGTCACCATATGGCAGTATTATATAAGTTATTTACGTAATTCTATCTTAATTTATTAAATTGAAGCAATTTAGGGCCTTTGTTGCTCATTGAAAACTTTATCAGGGGGAGAAAATTAAAAAAAAAATGATCAGCTTTTTAAAGGGATTAAAAAATATAATTTAGTTTTTAAGACCCCTTTAAACATTGATCCAACAATTTCCCCTTTTTTTTATCCTTTTTTCCACCCATTTTGGAAGTTTTCAATGAGTAAAATGACATAAAAACCATAGAATTAATGTTATATCACATAACAGATAAACATTACAAACAAACCCGGTTAGATGAATCAAAATTCAGATTTGCATAAGGTGAAACATAGTCATCTAATGTCATGTCTCACTCCAGTATCACCATATGGAGGCATTATATAAGTTATTTATACAATTTCATCTTAATTGATTAAATTAAAACAATTTAGAGGTCTTTGTTGCTCATTGAAAGTCTTATCAAGGGAAAAAAAAAAAAAAAAAGACGTTGATCAATTTTTCAAATAGGTTAAAAAATCGACTTCAGTTTTTAAGACCTCCTTAAAAACTTATCCAACGGTTTCCTCATTGCTTTCTCTCTTATTTTAATGTCAATTATTTTACTTTATTCATTAAATTTTTATTTATTAGTAATTTAATTTTTATTAAAATTGATGAAAATTTAATAAACTCTCCCCTGTTTTTTGACTATTAGAGTATAATAATACCTCTGTATTATATAAATGGAATAATATTTTATTTCAAACAATAACATAACATACATGAAATAGAAGTTTCAAATTAATGTCTAATCATTGTTTTCATTATTACCCAACATTGGATTGGGAGTAGGAAACCCTTGAGGATATCAACGTTAGTTATGTCCACTCTCATGATAAAGGCAGCATCTTTGAGAGGGCATGACATTTTCAAGAGCATTTGTGCTCATCCCAACTTTTGCAATAGTGGCTCTGCTCGTCTGGGCTTTCGCACCGGTTGTTGCGTTCATCACTCCACTAGTGGATATAGGGGGTTAGGACACTGAAGATGATTGTATCCCCTTTCACTATGTTTTCTACACTTTTTCGTACAACAAGCTTCCCAACTGAAAGAATCCGAACATCTTTTAGCCTACCTACTTGTCTTTTTCCTATAGGTGATAATACAATCATGCTTCTAACTTTTGTGGGAACATTCCAACTAGCCAATTTAAGGACAGAATTAATTGAACGTGCATATGTAGCTTTTAGCCACTCTAAGCTATAATATCAACTTGAATGTGTATCACAATTGATGTCTTTGAACTTGACATGTATCACAAAATTAAGTGTTATGATATGACATTAAATACCAAAAGTAATAATGTATAGTTACAATACCTGGCTACAGTATATGCATGAATATATGACAATAGATCTAAGTTCTATTGCAAGCAACTGCATGTGTTCGTTTGAACATTAACCACCACATTGCCTTTGTTAGAATGCATGATGTTATACATGATTGGTTCTGTAATGAAATATACGCTACCTTCTATTAATAAATTTTTTGTCATCATGATATGATTACACGTAGTAGTAGTAACATAAGTTATGAGTTTCTCAGTAGTAACACATTTATTATTAAACCATCTTTACAGCACATTTCTCACATATTCATGTGTAGTTATTATTGGTAAATAGCGTACTTGCATCATGCAATTGTTAAGCAATTTTACAATATTGGTTGTCATCATTTTATATCTTCTTTTTGAACAATGTATCCGTGACTACTTGCTCACTCTAGCGTTAACCAAAATTGCATGTATTTTCAGATGTAACGCTTAAATTTCTTCTAATATTCTATTGTAGTCATCTGACACATAACTATATGCTACATTATAAAATGCATTTTTCACATCCGAACGCTTTTTACAATGTTGTTTAAGGTTTTGTCACAGGTGAAAAAAATACAACATGTGAGACTTCAGGAAAAGCTACTCTTATCACATTCGATATGCGTTTATAACGATTGAATACAATAAACAAATTTTTTAATACATCAATCGCCTCTCGTAATCTTTTTAAGAACTAAGTTCATGAACAGTCTGACTCTCCATCAGTAAATTTAAAAGTGATGGGATAAATCATCTCCAACCAATCTTTGCATGTAGCAAAAAAAAAAAAAAAAAAAAAATCACCTTTTATATTCACCTTCCAAATAAGGGCATTAATAGCAACAATAGGTCTCATATAAGACCAAAAACTCTCAATGGAAGTTCTAAATGCAAGGAACGAATATAAGAATCGGTTGTTTTCATTTCTCTCAATTGCAGTCATTATATTGAAGTTCGATAATTTTAACATTTCAAAGTAGGACGAAAGTTATTGATATGACTCATCCACTTGTCTATATGTTAGTTTCTTTGTATATTGTAAAATCTTCCAAGTTTACTATACAATATCTACATATCATACTGCTCTAGTATTTCTTCAATCAAACGATTAGGTGTATAAATATCTCTCTCCACTTTTCCTACATATAATTTTTCGATGACAATAGCTTTCACACTCTTTATATGTGATTCCATAGTTGTCTGACGACACATGTGTTTTACGACATACTTCAACACAAATCACATCGAACAGCCTTTTCTATATCTTACATGAACTATAAAGCTATAACTTTTATCCTTGCAATCGACCTTGAATTGCTCCATGTCTAAACGTCTAAGCCGATATTCAAACTTGGCTTTCAAAATATATTTTCCAATGGTTGTACTCATTTTTTGTTATTGTAAAAAAAAAAAATGTATCTTTATACAACATACCATATTGGTAGATGATCGACACAACGCTTGAAGTAGCCTCAATGTTGCCTAGTTTTACACCAAGAATAATCCAGTATTGTTGTGAAACATTACTCTGAAATTTTAAACCTGAAAATCTTATTTTTGGAAACCCTTCATCCTCAACGACATCATTAAATCAAATTTTCTTTTCACCACTATCTCGAGTTTGCTCTTCGTCATCATCTAGTATCCCATCACCATCTTCATCTGTGTCCCGATCTTTATTATCACTAGCATCATTCATATAGTCATCATTAATGTTGTAAATGGGACTTTCCATAGATGTAAATAGGATGACAAAAGCATTTTATCAATACCTGAAGTAAGATAAAATTGACTTTCAACCATATACGAATTTACAACTCTATCCGTATTTGCCACGTTATGTCTTGTATCTAGTATTGAGTCGATGACATATGGATGAACGATATGCCTACTAACTCTAGCTCCAAAATTTCTCGTAATCTTATTGATATAAATCTTTTTAAAATTAATATTTTTCACTACCATCAAACTAACCATACCAAAATCGGACATGATGTATATCTTTTTAACTTGGTCATTTGCCATGCTTTGTAGTAAATAATAAATACAGATATCTCTCATTTTTCTATCAATGGCAACCTACTATCTTTGGAGACTCTACATATGATCGACTCAAGCCCAACATAGTTAGAACCATTCCACTCTTCGTTGAAATTGATTACAATTGTCTCTTAAACCATTTGTAATATTTAAAGAATATTAATAAATTAGTTTCACTCTAATAGGTCAACATTACAAAATATAATTATATCGAACCAAATCTAACACTATAAATCAATACTAGCATAAAAAATACAAGAAATATCAAAATTATACTAACACTACCAAATTTGGTTCTTAAGTGGACCAAAAAATGAGCATTTGGTTTTTTAGTCCACTAAAAAATTGGTTGACGAATTTATTGTACACTTACAACACTCTCCAGCCAAATCTAACCAAATAGAACAAATTACAATCATATCTGATCATATATAGCACTAAATTTAATACACATCATCCAAAACACAACAAATATAAAAAAATATAAAAAAATTACTTAAATACAGTTTTTCATTAGATTGAAAAACTTATATAAGTTTTTAATCCCAATGAATAATCAATCTCGTACTTAAATTGGTTTTCACTTGTTGAAAAAAAATTGATATCGGTTTTTTAGTCCAATGAGGAATCGATTTCATCGCAGATTTTACAGAAACTACATATCTACCTTATGGGTACCATATCTTACAATCAAATCACTCTCAAAGTCTTTAACTTACAATCTAAACAAAACAATCTAAAAACCAACCAATGAAAATATATATATTACCTTCAAAACTCAAATTACTTGAAATATAAGAAAAAAAAGAGAAGCTTCAAAACCTTTAATGGAAGAAACTTAAATAGATCAAAAACCTTCAATGGATGAAGAATCTTCAATAAAGAACCCCTTGCTAGAAAGTTTGTTTTTTGGTTACAATGGTGGAAAAAAGAAGTTATGAATGGAGTAGAGAAAAGAGGTTACGATGTTGTTAGGAAAAAGAAGGTTATTTTGGTAATTTTAGGTCAGAGCAATTGGCTGATTTTGACTTAATGGTAGTTTGGTAATCTTAGGCATAGAATAAAAATAGTTTGTTTGAGAATTAAAAACAATTTTTTCTAAAAAAAAAAAGTAAAAACAAAAATTTTCTTTTTATTTGATTAAAAATAATAAAGCTACGTAAAGTAAATTTATAACATATAGTTAATATATCCATAATGATAAATTTATAACATGCATTTTTTTAGTAAAATCCGACTCTAGTGTCAACCCAAAAGAAAAAAGTATGATAACAAGATATTATCTCCTAACATTGAAGAAGACGTTTTGATAGAAATCATAGAATAGAGAAAGGGCCCTTGACATTGTAGCATAGGCCTTAAATTGGTTCACAGTAGGAATTTGTTTTTGGACCAATGCCCATTATCATTAATTTCTTGTTCTCATGTATGCAATACAAGTAATTACAAGTGTGGCTTGGTAGTTGGTGCCTTCTTAGCCTGTTCTCTATGGACTTGATTGATATAAGCTTTTGGACCATAAGAGTCTTCTAAAATGAAAGTTAATGAACCTTTTCTCAAAATTTTATTAAATTTATGACAATCAATAAACTCCATAAAAATCTTTTAAAATCAAAGTCTATAAAAGTTTATAAAATCTTTCATAATTTTGTAAAGTCTATAAAAGTTAATAAAAGTCAATAAAAATCCATGAACTCAAAGAAAATCATTCATTAAAAAAAAAAAAAAATCTATGAAAGTATTTGAAAATAAATATTGAATGCGCCCCCCTCATATTGGCTATTTTTCCTTTTAAAAAAGTGATAACATTGGGTTAAGGATTGATAAGCTTTGGGCTTGGGCCTAAACTTAGCATTTGTGGTTGGGCCTAACAAAGTCTTGGTAGCATTATCAAAACCAACATTGAACAAAAGTTGTTGCATTACATTGAGGTTAAATTAAACATTTATGATGCGTTTACTTCACTGTTAAACTAAACAATTATAATGTGTTTACTTCAACTGTAGGAATCAGAATAATCTGAAATTGGAATGACTTGAAATTAGAATGATGTATCGAAATTAGAATAAGTTGTTTACTTCAACTGTAGGAATTAATGAATCAACAGTATTCATTAAACTATTTACTTTGCTCTGGAATGAAATATATTAATTAAAAGTTACAAAATATCACTGATTAAAATTATGAATTAATTACAATACGTAAAATAGTATTTAAGATGTAGTGTCATTTTTTTTTTTCTGTAACTCATCATAATAGCTCAAAAAAAAACTTTCTTAACAATATTATTATAAGTATATTGTGTATTTTTATTTTTAAAGAACATATTATATATTTATACTATATATATCAAGTTGTAACCATTTTTGTATATATAAATGTGATAAAATAAGTTTTTTTTTTTTTAAAGAAGGATATAAAAATTTTTACATTAAATTCAGAATGAGAATAGAATATTCTAAGTGGGGTGGGGGGAATTAGATTCTCATTTCACAACCACAAATTGATGTAAGGTCTACACTTTCATTTCTATTACAAAATGAATTTTAAACAAGTAAACACCATCAATCAATCTCATTCCCTAAAACACACCATCACTCTATTAAGAAGGAGTGATTTAAGGCCCAATGAATACATTATGTTACAGATATTAAGCGCTCCAATGAATTTGAAATAGAACTTTATTGCATGGTTTTGATGGTGATAATAATCATCAATTTGTGAAACATTCATTCTTGAAAAAATGCATATTGCTGATTTTTTTTTTTTTTTTTTTTAAAGGAGATTGATATTAGGTTTTTTTAATCAAAGTTTATATTTCTCTTATGTTTTCATGTTGAAACTATTTTTTTTTTTTAAAAAAAATCAAAATAGGTATAATGTTAATTGCTTAAATAAATTAAGTGCTCATTAATGGCATTATTAGTGCTTTATAGTGCTTCTTAATGAATCTTTTTGTAAGCTATTCTTTAAATTAGTTAAGGGGTTAATTCATTTTTTTTTCTCTATAGTTTAAATTAATACTCAGAATCCTCTTATTTATAAATAAAGGGACTTTAAGTATTAATTCAAACTAAGTGGGGAAAACACTATTTTAAGGTTTACATACTTTACAAAAAAATAAGTATGTTTAATATGTGTGTGTGTGTGTGTGTGTGTTAGAAGAAAGGTAAATTGCACTGACTCCTCTAATTTTATCTATGATTGTAATCCATCCAGAGATATTGACTTAAATTGCACTCAATCCATTGGACTAAGTGCAATTTGGATTGAGTGCAATTAAATCAGTATCTCAGGATGGATTGCAATTATAAATAAAGTTAGGGAGTTAGTGGAATTTAATCTGAGTAGAATAATAATACTCAAAAACACCTAATACTGTACTTTAACGCGCCTTCGTCCTGTCCATGCGTCCATGCATTGACAGACCCGCGGTAGCCTTGAAGCGGCACCAATGGGTTTTGTTGTCAATCCTTGACCGCCACGTTGCACTTCACACAGGAGTACTGGATATTTGCAATATGGATGTTGACTAACTCAAGAAGAGCCATATCGAAACCATCTGTCTATCTCCCCAATCTCCACTCACACTTGTCATATAACCTACCAAAACAAACAACCACCACCTACTTAAACAACACTTGATAAATCTGACCGCTTACGGGAGCCGAAGCGGACAGAGACGACAACTGTGGCTCCGACCTTACTTTCCCTTTCCAATTTCAAAAGTCATTTAAACGTCACATTACTAATCCGCTAGGTGAAATCTCAGACTGGCTAGGGAAAAAAAATCCGTAAGTTTGATTGCTAATTTGTTAGGTGAAAATAGTTCACTCGAGGGCAACATTTTGTGCTTGAGAGAATCTGATGTCTTTGATAAGGTAAAACACTTGTCCTCAAGTGAACTATTTTGACCAAAAAAATGTTTTGTAGCCAACTACTTCCATCAAGGTGTGGAGGAGGCAGCACTACGAATCAAAAGTTTAAAGGTTACTTGAGTGGTTCTAAATGTGGGTTAAGGAATGTTTTTGCTGTTCTATGGACAAAAGAGTGTAAGATGACAAAATATAGTATATGCTTTCATTTTTGCTTGTTTTGATATGTTTTTGTTCTCCAATATGTAACACTCTTGCCATGTATAAACACAAAGAATATGGTTTGTAGCATATTTTGATGTAATAGTGAATATTCTTCATTTTGCTGCTAAAATTTATTGTAGGTTTCCTGCTATTTAGAGAGAAAATATATTCAAGTTTATTGAATGCTTTTTGATGTTATATGAATAGAAAATATGACTTACAACTGTTTGATTTTCTCTATGATTATATTTTGGATAAATATGTACGGACATTGCAAAGTTTTTGTGTGTGGGTATGTGTGTGTTTTTCTAGCCTTTTATTATGTTAAAGATGTGTTCTAATTGTGTGTTGTTGTGTTTATATGAACAGGAGGGTTGTCTTGGATTTGTGGTGAGATTGATTTCGGATTATTTTGTGTTCAAAGAGCAATCATAGATGGTATAAATCTAGTGTTTCTTTGTGTTTTCTATCTATCTTTGATTGTTGGCTCTATCAAAAAGTGTCACTTTATTGAGAATCATAGGAGGAATTGGTTTGCTGTAGTTGTTTCAATCTATTGTGCTCTTGTAGCATTGCATATTTTTGTAATGGTTTGTGGATTCTTGCAGCTGAAAATGATAGGTTTTGAGTTGATTGGTTAACGTTGTTAGAGGATTGGTTTGGATCTCCTTGGTGTTTTCATTGCTTGTTCAAAGGTCAAAATGGATCAAAATTCTCAACTCCCTTTGGTGGATTACATTTTCTTTGTTGGTTTGTAGTCTTAATGTAGAAATCTTAGGGAAAACGCATAACATTCAACTTTTTGAGATCTTGCCTTGCTTTTGAACCTTCTGTCGCTATGTTGTGTCCTTAGAAACTTCGATCATGTTGCATCTTGACCTGCGGATGATAATAGTCTGTTTGAGCCTCTATTAGTTGAAAAAGCTGAAAATATATATAAACACAACTAGGCAATGGTAGTTTCCTTAGTAGATTGACATTTTCTTGGCTCAATCCTTTGCATTCTTTAGGCTACTCGAAACCATTAGTCTTAGAAGAAATTCCTTCCTTAGTTCCTGAAGATGAAGTCAATTTAGCATGCCAGAAGATTGCTTATGCTTAGGATGGCCTTGTAGGAGAGAAAAAGGCAAATGATATCAAGAACTTGGTTCTTTGGGCTACAAAAAAGTTCACTTGAAAGAAAATATATGCATAGTGATTTTTACATTGTTAGGTCAATTGTTGTTGTAGTTCTTCCTCTTTTGCGCTATGCATTTTTTAACTACTCCAACTATGGTGAGGACAATATGCACAAAGGTGTTACCAAGGTTGTTGAGTCATTGTCTCTTTGGCATTCTTACTTTGATTCAAAGAGATTAAGAATGAGGATGAGATCAGTTTTGATGGTGGCAATTTATAAGAAATAGCTAAAGCTATCGAGTTAAGGAAGGAAAAGGCACTCAACTAGGTAGGTTATAAATTATATTACGATTTATGGCCTATTAAATGGAAGAGTTCGTTTGGTGGTTCCATTCAACATGGGGTTATGCATTGCAATTGTTTTTGGCCATTGTTATCCTTTTTGGAGTTGTTGGTCTTGGTGTTTTTCCTGATTTGGTCCCCCTTTCTCATTTGTAGTCTTCTTAATGTGCCCTTTGCAAGGATGCTACAAAAGTGTCAATCAGAAATCATGATTGCTTAATATGAGAGGCTCAAGTCCACTTCTAAAATCTTAAACAATATAAGGATTATAAAGTTGCAATCGTGGAAAGAGAAGTTCAATATTTTGATTGAATCTCGCCCTGATAGAGTTGAAATAGTTGTTTGAAGCACAGTTTAAAAAGACTTATGGCACAGCCTTGTATTAGATGTCCCTAACTATCATTTCTTCAGTTATTTTCTAGGGATGTGCCATATTTATAAGGACTTTGTTATATCTCATTATTGTTACTATATATAGATCTTCCTACCAGTAGATCTTTCTTCCATTTTGGGGATTCCGTTGATCAATTCTTACCATGATGATGATAGGGTGTGGCATTTTAATTCTAATGGGGTTTATTCGGTTAAATCAGGGTATTCGGTCCTTATGGCTTCATATTCTAATAAGGAGTCATCAGATAATAGCTACTACTGAAATTTTCTTTGGGGACTCAAAATACTAAGTAAGATTAGGATTTTTGGGTGGTGCATTTTCATGATTTATTGTCTACCGGTGGTAATTTATTTCATCGGATGTTGAATTACTCTAAACTGTGTAGCTGCTATTGTGAAAATAAGGAATATGTCTTTCATGTTTTCATTTTATGCCCTTGGGCAAAAAACTGTTGGATAAAGAGTATGTTTTGGAGTTATCCGAGGAGTTTCATGGGTTCATCGATGTCGATTCTAATGCTTTATTTGCATGACTATCTTTTTATATCCAATTTTGAACTATGGTTATTGGTTTCATGAAACTTTTGGAGAGATAGAAATCTTATTCTTCATGGTGGAGCACCTAAAAAGGAAGAGTTAATCTTGGAAAAAGTTACTCTTTATCTTGCTGAGTATCACAAATTTAATGGACTTATTTGGGTTCAACCTAAGACAATTTCATTTGTTTCGCATGTGAAGTGGCAGCCACCTAATTGGGGTTCTTTGAAACTCAATATGGATGTCGTAATAAGTAATGTGACTGGTTTTATAAGGATTGAATTTCTAATTCGTAATCATCGAGAATATGTTAAATGTGCTTTTCTTATGAAGTTGTCTGGTTCTTTTACCCTTTTTTTGCTAAATGTCTAGCTTTCAGAATGGGTTTGAAGTTTGCTTTGACTTATGATTTTAGACCCCAAGTGGTGGAGATAGATGTTCGTCTTGTTATCTTGGCAAGTCAGGCTAAGAAATTTTCTATTGATAAAGGTCCCTTCATAAAAGATATTTCTTCCTTGTTAGCTTAATTGGGTAATGCTAAGTGCTAATTCACTCCTAAGAAGAGTAATAAAGCAGCTCATAGGTTAGCAATTTTGGTTTTTTGGATCAATTTTAGTCAATCTTGGTTTATTTCTGTTCTGAATTATATCTTGTGTATTGTTTTGGCTGATGTTTCTTAATCAAATTCATTTTTATTTTCAAAAAAAAAAGAAAGAAATTACTTAGTTAAGAGCTAAAATAAAGAAATAGACTGTAGTCAATTCTAATTGCATGGATTTATCGAATGCATCTTGATTATGTTTTCATATCGTATCATGGATTTATGAAATACATGTTGATAATGTTATCATATCAAATCAGTATCACTGATCACTTGTAGATGTTAATGTTTCAGCTGGAGGATTAGAACCACCTCCAAGAATATCTGCTCCTCCACATGGATATATGCCATTATTGGTGACGTTGGCGTATGTCATGCACTCCTGAATAAATATATGTATTGTTGCTCAACTTTGTCAATGTTTTTCCTTCAAAAATAAAACTGTCAATGTTTTTTTTAATAATTATTCTAATAAAAATTAACCCAACAGCCTAATGATATAATTAGACAAGGAATATCCGGCACCTAAGATTTCATTATTTTAAGAAGAATGCTAGAGTAGACTGTACTCCAAACAATTTTTCTGTTACCATCTTAAATATTTCTTTCAATGTAAAATTAATTTTGCTAGAATTTATTCAAATAGATTATCAAAATCTCAAATTGTGTGGAAGAAATATTCATTAAAAGAGATTGGAACAAACACGCTAGACTCAACTAAGATATATATATATATATATATATTTTTAGGGGAATTTTTATTAAAGAATATAGTTGAAAGTCAAAGTAGTTAGACTTGCAGTGGTTTTAACAAGATGCATCTTCTGTGCTACCAAGTGTTTACATGTCCATCAAACCCTCTTTCCAGACTTTTAGTATTTAGCTTAGGTTCACACTTTGTTTATATGTGTACACATCTTGGCTTCATGGGAAGTGTAAGACACATTGAGCAATGTATTTTTCAATTATATTTTTTCTTTTCTTCTTTTTGTTTTGGATATGTTTAATTACATGTCATTATTGATTTGTAGATCCGTGATTCTATTCGAGCTTTATTTCCAATTACAGTATGTTATACCCTTGTAAGGCCTTTGAACGATGAAAATGAACTCTAATGACTTGATCAAATTTCAGTTAGTACCTTATGGTTCACACTCTCTCTCTGTCTCTCTTCTCTTCCCTACCCCTTATCTAATTTATTGTCATAAGCTTCATTCTATTTCTTTTTAGCCTATTATTATTTGCACTTCGAAACACTTAGGTTTTGTATGCAGTTGGAGAAATTAAGATAAGAATTTAGAGTTGGGTTGAATGCATTAACAAAATTTATTTTTGAAAGGACGAGGCCTAAGCAAGTTGGAGCTACAATAATGACCGGTCCAGTTCTTATTTATCACGGAATCTTATCTAGTTGCCCTGAATAATGGTGTAGTACCTTCAATATCTTTGGCATGGTAAGTTAGTTTGTCTTAAAATCTATTTTATTTATGGAAATTCTCTCACTTAAATGTGAAGGTATATTAATTTTTTCATGATTGTTGTCCTAAGTATTCGTCTGCATTATAAAGTTTCAAACCATCACATGCTACATATATATCCTAATTATGCAACTTTCGATCAATTTTGAACACTTTGCTTTAACTTCATTAGGTTCTTATTGTTTAATTCGCATCTGCATGTACTAAGCATGTCTTGTGTATTTAGTGGTATTGGTTATCCTTGGCCACTAATATAAGATTACAAGAGGAATTCATTTATAGAAGTAGAGCTTGGGTGTTCAAATGCTATACAGAGCATGGAGAAAAGGCTGAGAATAGTTTGCTATTTTTCGGATGCAAATATGGATAATGTTGTAAAAGTAAGCATTCATTGTCTAATTATTCTTATTGTCATTCCCTTTCAAAGACACCATTATTAAAATTTATTTAGTAAAATCGTATTAAGGATTTTAAGTTTACTATCTAGTCATGGATGTCTTGTCAATGTCGTGCATCCAAATATATGGTATTGATCTTCAATATTTAGACCTTTATTCTCTCTAGAATATGCATACATGTATTTCTTTGGTGTACATCGTGAGAATGCATAAGCTGATGATGCATTTAGTTTTGAAATCATATGTATTTTAACTGAAAGTTTTTGTATTCCATTCATTCAATAAAAACCATTACATTATCTACTTTAAGAACTAAACATAAAAGGACTATAAGACATTATAAGAAAATCACAATCAAATCTCTAAAATTAGGAGACAAATCAATTGACAATTAGAAAAGAAAAATTAGAAGGTTGACTTTAGATTCCTTCAAACTTGGAAATTTACTTAGTCAGCTTTTCAACGCTCTCACTTAAGCTGGTGAATGTATATCAATCATTCCCAGCTTGCATACATTTGACTCGAAATCAGACCTAAGCAATGCCTTAGTCAGAATATCTACTTCTTAGAGTCTAATTAGAACATAGAACAACTTGATTTTCCATTCTCTATCTCAAATTTGATGAAATTTCGATCAATTTTGAACATGTTTCATTCGGTCATATTGTATAGGGTTGTGCACAATAGTAATTGCTGACTTACTATCATCGTACAATTTCATGGGACTATGTATAGGTATACTTAAATCTGCTAGAAGACGTTCTAGCTAAATCAATTCACAAATCCCTTGGGCAATTACCCTATACTCTGATTCAACATTACTTCTCACAACCATTGTCTGCTTTTTGCTCCTCCATTTAACGACATTTCCCTATAGCTTTGTACAATAACCTGTGGTGGATTTTGCATCTTCAACTAAACCAGCCCAATCTGCGTCTGCAAAACCTTCTATTTCTTGACTATCATTCTTCCGAAACATTAAACCTTTGCCGAGAGTTCCCTTTAAATATCTAAAAATCCACTTCATAGCATTTTGATGTCTCTTGATTAGAGTATGCATGAATTGCCTAACTACACTAATACTATAGGCAATGTCTGGCCTAGTGATGATAGGTATATTAGTTTCCCCATAAGGTGTTGATACATTTCTCTATTTATCGGAGGATCATCTTCAGAAATCTTATGCTTCCAATTTTTCTCTAATGGAGTACTCGTTGGTCGACAAGCAAGTTTTCTAGTTTCTTTCAGTAAATCCAAGGTGTACTTTTTTTTAGGAAATGAAAATACAATTTTTACTTCTAGCTATTTTCATTCCAAGAAAACACTGAAACTTCCTTAAATCTTTGGCCTTGAATTCTGACTACAATAGGTGCTTGAGATTTGTTGCTGAATTGAGTAAACCAAGCTTTAGAAGGCTACTTCAATCCATATAGGGACTTTTTCAACTTGCACAAGTTTAGCGTCCTCATATAGACTCTTTCTTCAAAGGTATCATTCAAAAAAGCATTGGATACATCTATTTTATGCAACTCCTAATCAAGATTAGCTACCATAGATAAAAGAACAGGTATAGAATTTAGCTTTGCAACAGGAGCAAAAGTTTCTTCATAGTTGATGCCATAAGTTTATGTGTATCTTTAAGCGACTAACCTAGCCCTATATCTCTCTATCTTCCGGTTCGAGCCTATTTTCACTATGAAAATCCACTTACAACCCACTATCATCTTTCGCTTTGGTATGTCAATAATCTCCTATGTGTCATTGTCATTTAGAGCTCTCATTTCTTCCATAACTACGGTTTTCAATTTGGAATCTTTCAAGGCATCACATATATTTATAAGAATTTTGAAAACACCCAAAACTGAATGTTGTATTGTATTTTCTTGTGTATATATCTGATGTTTACACACTAGTTTAAATAGAAAATCAACTAGCTAACTTGTAGGACTATCTTAGGCTAATTACATAAAATTAGGCTAATTACAATCTTCTATGTATGGAAAGACTAATTAGGAAATTAACTCCTAAAATGTCTCCTCCCTATAATCAAGAGATTCTGTCAACCACTGTTTCCAACATTCCCCCTCAAGCTGGCTCAAAGATATCCTTCATGGCTAGCTTGGACACCAAGTCATCAAAATGTCTTCTAGGGAGACTTTTCGTAAGGATGTCTGCTAACTGCTCTGAGGTAGGTAGGTAAGGCATACAGATCTGTCCACTGTCCATTTTTTCTTTAATAAAGTGTTTGTCAATCTCCACATGTTTAGTTCTATCATGTAGAACCGGATTGTGAGCTATGGCTATGGCAGATTTATTGTCACAGTACAGTTTTATTGGAGAAGAAGTTTGAATCTTTAAATCTTCAAGTATCCTCTTAATCCATAGGCCTTCACAGATCCCTAGGGCTGCTGCTCTGTATTCTGCCTCAGCACTACTTCTAGCTACCACACTTTGTTTTTTGCTACGTCATGTCACTAGATTTCCACCCACAAAGGAGCAATATCCGGATGTTGATCTCCGGTCTGTGATGCTTCCTGCCCAGTCTGCATCTGTGTAAATTTCAACTTGAAAATGTCCATTATTAGCAAAGAGTAAACCTTTCCCTGGAGTCCCTTTTAGATACCTTAGAATCCTTAATACTGCCTCATAGTGTTCCTGACCTGGTGCATGCATGAATTTACTTACTACACCAACAGCAAAAGTGATATCTGGTCGGGTGTGAGCTAGGTAGATGAGTTTTCCCACTAGCTTCTGATACTTCTCCTTGTCCACCTGTTTTTCAGGATTAGCTGCCTCAAGTTTCAGATTTTGTTCCATAGGTGTCTCAACAGTCCTACACCCAAGCATACCTGTTTCCCCCAAAAGATCTAAAACATATTTTCTTTGACACACAAAAATCCCTTGTTTAGATCTTGCTAGCTCTATTCCTAGGAAATATTTAGCTTCTCCTAGGTCTTTAACTTCAAATTCAAGAGCTAATAGTTTTTTCAGTTTATCAATTTCATGACAATCATCCCCTGTTAGAATGATATCATCCACATAAACAATTAGCACTGCTCTTCTTCCTTCCTTAGAGTGCTTAGTAAACAATGTGTGATCCCCTTGATTTTGGCTAAAACCCAACTTCTTTACAGCCTCCCAAAATCTCTCAAACCAGGCCCTAGGTGATTGTTTGAGCCCATATATGGATTTAATCAACTTGCAAACTTTCCCTTTACCCACTAGCTGCTCAAAACCAGGAGGTGGTTCCATAAACACCTCTTCATCTAGATATCCATTCAAAAACGCATTTTTCACATCTAGTTGATGTAAAGGCCATCCAAGGTTTACAGCCAATGAGAGTAGAATACGAATAGAATTGACTTTGGCCACTGGTGCAAAAGTTTCTTGGTAATCAAGACCATGAGTTTGTGTAAACCCCTTAGCTACTAAACGAGCTTTATACCTTTCTACGGACCCATCAGCCTTACATTTGATTGTAAACACCCACTTACATCCCACTGTTTTTTTCCCTCTAGGTAACTCAATACCTTCCCAAGTCCTGTTTTTAATTAGTGCACCCATTTCATCCATAACAATTGTTCTCCAGTTAGGATAGTTCAAAGCTTCTTGTATAAACTTGTAGCTCTGTCGTAGGTTGATTTTCTGCAACTAAATGCTGATCCTGTGATGATAGTTCTCCCCCTGAAATGGTTACATTCTTCGTTCCAATCAGTACTGCATAAAAACTGAATGTTGTATTATATTTTCTTATGTATATGTCTGATGTTTACACACTAGTTTAAATAGAAAATCAACTAGCTAACTTGTAGGACTATCTTAGGCTAATTACATAAAATTAGGCTAATTACAATCTTCTATGTATGGAAAGACTAATTAGGAAATTAACTCCTAAAATGTCTCCTCCCTGTAATCAAGAGATTCTGTCAACCACTGTTTCCAACAAATTTCAACACCATCAAGTTGAAACATAAATGCCCTGTAGTTGTTAGATAACCAATAGTATGAAAGGTGATTTCAAATCGGATGTTGAGTACAAGATCTTACCCCTTTTCTAATAGCAATGGGAACATTTAGATCATCTATCATAACAATACGCTTCTGTGGAACTTGTGGTACAAGATCCAACTTTGGTTCAGATTCTTGACCTTGCTGAACAACTCTCGGTCTCATGGAGTAAACATGAAGTTCACTCTAAGGTTAGATCGATTCTGCCCCTTAACCTATACCACCTGGAGACTCGAATGTGTTTTGTGAAGAGGTGGGAGACAATATCGGAAGAAGAGGTAAGGAAATAGGACGAGAGATAGAAGGATTCCAATGATTGTCTTCATTTAGATTGTCCCCTTAAAGAGAATCACAAGAATAAAACAATTGTTCTTTAAGGAAAGTGACATCACATGAAACACAGTAGTTTTTTTAAAGTGGGATTCTAACATTTATAGCCTTTCTGATTTGAAGGATATCCATTGAAGACACATTTGATAACTTTAGGATCTAATTTTCCACAAGTAGGGTTTGTATTATGGACAAAGGCAGAACATCCAAACACCCAAGGATGAAGAGACTGAAGTAAACAAACACAAGGAAATGATTTTTAGAGACAGCTAATTGGAGTATGGTAGTTGAGAGTTTTTTTATGGAAGTCTATTAATGAGATAAGATGCAGTTAATGCATATTCACACCAATGAGAATATGGCATATGACTAGCAAACATAAGAGAATGACCAACTTCTAAGAGATGACAATTTTTTCTTTCTAAGACTCTATTTTGTTATGGAGTATAAGCACATGAACTTTGATGAAAAATATCATTTTCAATAAGGTAATCTCATAATGCATGTGCAAAATATTCCCTTCCATTATTTGTGCGGATTATTTGAATGTTCGATTGAAACATTTTTTATCATTTTGTGGAATTGCTGAAATACAAAACTTGCATCTAATTTTTCTTTTAAAAGATAAACCCAACAAACAAGAGTATGATCATCAATGAAAGTGATGAACCACCTTGTGCCAGTTAAATTTACCACACGAGTTGGACCCCAAATATTATTATGAACAAGATGAAAAGATTTTAAAGATCTATAGTGATGAATGGGATGATTTTGTCGGGTTGTTTTCCAAGAATACAAGATTCACAACAAAACGAAGAAACATTTTTATTGATAAATAATTTAGGGTACAACTGTTTCAAATAATTAAAATTAGGATGACCCAAATGTCTATGCCAAAGAAATACTTTAGAATTTGAAAAAAACAAATAAAGAAAGAGTTGCAAGTACTTTCGATTTTGGAGAAGAACCAGCGAGATAGTAGAGACCATGGTGTTCTTCAGCATTCCCAATCATCTTCCCCAAAAATAAGTCCTGAAAAACACAACGATCAGAGAAAAAAGTTACTATACAATTCTAATCCTTGGTCAATTTACTAACAGAAGAATGATTGTATTGTAGACTAAGAACATGAAGAACCGATTTCAAATAAAGGTCGCTGTAAATAATATTTGTGATTCTAGCAATCATAGAAGAACTCCTATCAGCCATTGTGACTTTCATGCTATCAATACATTTTGTATACTTTGAGAAAATAGTGTATGTTCCCATCATATGATCTAATGTGCTAGTATCAATGATCCACCTATCAAGAACATGTTTTTGAGACAATAAGGATGAAGAGATAATACCTTGTTGTGCAATAGCTACAATGGGTGTTAATGTAGATTGACATAGGATTGTTGTAGGTGTAAGAGAGTTCTCGGAATCTCTATTTGTTCAAGGGTGAATGCCGGTATGCTTGCCTTGTTGGTTTTGACAGCAATGTCAGCCGCATTTGCTATTGGATTGTGCATTCGTTGGCTATGTGGTTTCCAATTTGGGGGTTTGCCGTGAAGGTATTAGCATTTGTCTTTCGTGTGGTATAGTTACTTGCAGTGCTCACACAACAAACGATTTTCCTTCGGTTTCTGATTTTATGGCGTTAAGTTGTTAGGCCTAGCAACAGTAAGGGCAAAACTCTATGATGGATCAGGTGTTGCATTCAACGGAATGTTGACCATCACTTTCATTCAGCTTTCTTCACATTGAACTGTAGCAAAGGCTTTGTGTAAGGAGAGAAGTGGTTTGGTGCTACGGATTTGACCTCATACTTTATCTAAATCTTTATTCAACCCTTGAAGAAAGTCGAAAATTCTGTCCTTCTCGATTAATTGATGGTAGAGAACGCCATCATCAGAGCACTTCCATGGAATTGTGTAAAATAAGTCTATCTCTTGCCCAAGTTCATTCATTTTGTTATAGTACTCTATAACATATTTTGTCCCTTGCCTCATGTTGCGAAGACAAAAACAGATTTCGAAAAATTGTGATGTGTTTTCAAGATCATAATACATAGCCTACACTACCTTCCATATCTCATGTGCAGTCTTGTGAAACATATATATACGTCTGATTTTAGGCTCTATAGAATTGACTAACCAAGCCATTATAATGGAATTTTTGGCTTCCCAAACATTGTAGTTGGCGTCAATACTTTCTAGAGTAGAGATCTCCCCACTGAGGTAACCCATCTCCCCTTTTCCTCTAATTACGAATGCTACGGATTGAAACCACTCACAAAAATTTGACCCATTTAATAGATGTTGGGTAATCTTCAGTGAGTGACTGGCTTCTGTCGAGGAGAAAGGAGAAACATGGCTAATGGGTTGGAAAAGAATGCTGGAAGACTCATCTGAACCAATGGTAGACATGATGGTAATGCCGATGGAATTTTAGATGTTTATGCCGATAGGAATGCACAGCTCTGATACTACGAAATCATATGTATTTTGACTGAACGTTTTGTATTCCATTCATTCAATAAAAAACATTACATTATATACTTGAAGAACTAAACATAAAAGGGAAAAACCTACAAGACATTCTAAGAAAATCAAAATCAAATCTTCTAAAATTAGGAGACAAATCAACTAACAATTAAGAAAGAAAAAATAGAAGATTGACTTTATATTCCTTTAAATTTGGAAATCTTAGTCAGCTTTCTAACAAGTTTCAACTGACATTGTAGTCGTGTCAATAAATTGGCAGCTGCGGGTAACTTATAGAATTTCATGTGATTTCCTAAGTGGTCCTCAATTTAGGGTTATGTATTGAGTTGATATGCTGTAATAGCTTTAACTGTTGTTTGGATTGGTCAAATGCTTGTGCTTCACTCTTAACTATTAATTGGTTTACGTTCTTTGGATTGATCGAGAATATCTGCTGCAGGTTCTTGATAGTCTTTTATCTGAATATGAAGCTTCGTGTCACGGCCCAGAAAAATGGCAGAAACTTGCTATGTTCTTACAACATAGGTTTGTTTTTTCTCGTGTTTTTTCATTGGAAGGTATGCTATGCATTTGTCTTAACTTTTCTTTATTTGAACAACTCCCAAGTTTGGAAGGTCCCATATTTGACCTTGCCAAGAGGCTTATAGATCAAGCCTCAAACTGGAAAAGAAAATATGATCAAGTCTTAACAAAGCAGAAAGCTAAGGAAGATCAGGTCAGTTCAGAAATTGAAGCTGAAGCAAGTCTGCTGGCTGCTGCACGGAAACAAGCTATGTCTGCTCAAGAGGAGGTAGAAGAGTGGAAAACGAAGTATGGTGTCACGGTCAGAGAAGCGAAAGCTGCTTTAGATAAGGCAGCGATTGTGCAAGAGCGCACATATAAGGAATGGAACAGAGGGAAGATTCCCTCAGGGAAGAATTCTCTTAATATTTTAGCTGAAAAGGTGCTCTCTCTTCCTCTCTTACACGAACATACGCGCATGCACCCCACACAAGAAATGCATGAGCACATGGATATTATATTTCTTTGTACCTCAACTAATCAATATCAGAACTGGCAAAACAAAAGTTTGTACTTTTTGCGTTTATGAACATGCAGGAAGAGGAAGTGAAGGACAAGGCTCCAAAGATTGAGCATGCTGAGCATTGTCTGACAACTTTAAGATTGGAATTGAATGTAAGGTTCTTGAATTTATACCTTCTGCAATCAAGCAATGTATAAAGCTTTTTCTTCCACATATGCATGTATACATTCACACCAATGGAGTTGAGTGCTTGCACTCGATAAAGGAGCCATATAATGAACTATTGATATGCTTACACATTTTTAAAGCAAACTAAAGTTGGTATCAACAGATCTCTTCTATGATGTGCATATGTGCATGTGTTGCATGCAAACCCTGGCTGCATTCATATATTGACATTTAGTAATTTAATGTTTAGATGCATGCGTGTGTATAGATCGTGTGTGACTGTGATAAGTCCTGTGCAAGCTGCTGAGTCAAAAATTAAGAGTTATGAAGTGGAATTATCATCTATGAAGCTTGAAATGAAAGAGCTGAGTGAGAAGTTAGAAGCAAGGATGAAGGAACAGGAGAAGCTCTATCTAGAGGAGAAGCATCCATCTGGACTTAAAAGTTTTTGACAAAGTCCAGGAACGGTCTAAAATAGCAGAAAGAGAAGCTAAGAGGGCAGATGAACTGGCTGAAAAGGAACAAACTGAAGCAATTGCTGCTCAAAGGTCTGAAAGTGAGACTGACAAGTGGGTAAGGTTGGCTGTAAATGTAATTGAAAGGGAAGACAGGAAAATTGAAGGTTTGAAGGGAGAGAAAACTGACTTTGGTGATGAAGTTAACAGATTACGTGAATCAGAGATGAAAACAGTCTCAAAAGTTGCATTACTAGAGGCAAAAATTGAAGAAATGAAGAAAGAAATAGAATCCCTGTTGAAATCGAACAAAGAGCAGAGGGCTATTACAACTAAAAAGCTTGAAGATTTATTGGAGTCTGAACGTAAAGCCCATGCTGCTGCAAATGCTATGGTAGAAAGGCTTGTTCCATAGAAATCATAGCACCCTTTAGTCGACGTGTATAGCCTGGTTAAATGTATTCTACTTGGAGATGTAGATGATAGACGGTTGATGAATATAGAGGGTTCGTAAACATATTTATGGAGTAGCAAACGGCTTTTGGAATTCACCATTGTTTGACAAAACCTTTTAGGGTGTTATATGAGAGTGGGATTTGATTACGTTGTGGTTTAAGTCGTAGTTGTTAAGAGGGGCAACGGCTAGATGGTAAACCTTTTTTAAGTTTGATAGGTGTGAATTGATTTAGTTTGCCCCATATATTGGCAATTGAAGGGTTTTGGTTTTTACAGTTTTTGTTATCTTTTGTTGCACTCGTAAAGGAACTAGTTCTCTAGGTTGTTTTTCAATCATGAGAAATTTATTTGTTAAATTGATTAGCTATTCAAATTGCGTGTGTAGTATCCAAATACATGGACTCGATTTCTATCTAAATATTCTCCAAAATTGAGCCTTCCCAACGCGACATTGTCAAGCACTAGTCCATGGACAATGCTAAACCTAGTAATATCCAAAATTATTCCTCTTTTTTTTTTTTTTTCAAATGAAATTGCTTGTTAAATTTTTTTTCACTCTTGTAAATATATAAGAAGACGATATTGAAGCAGAATTGTCATGAAAATTTCCCAAATTCTCTCTATAAGTGTCTGACACATTATGAATTAAACTTAGCAGAAAACATCCTTTATTCTACATGATCCTAATATTTTTAATTGAATTTACAACGCTACATATATATTCTTATTTATTTATATTCCAACCCAATTTGTCCAACATGTTGTATAGATATTAAGTTAATTACCCTAAATAAACACATCGAGACAACTATTGATTGAATGTTATATTGTCAACAGTGCAATTCAAATATATGCTTAAATAATTACAAGACAAAAAGAAAACACATAATTTACAGGAGAACATATGCACGCTACAACAGGGAATGATATTATACATCTAGTTGTTGGCAACAATTTGATTCTCTGCTACACGGAATAAGTGTGATAAAATTGGAATTATCTTCCTTTTCTTTTTTTCTTTTTTTTTATTTGTTTGTTGATGACAATTGGTGGCAACACAAATAAAACAAATCCAGTTGCTAAAAAGTGGATATTCTTTTTTGACTTCAACCAATACAGAACCTCTAAATATTTAGCCAACAAACTTCACATAAAATCTCAAAGTAGTTAGGTTTAGATATAACAAACTTAAAATAAAATCTACTTCATGAGTTTGTCATAAGTTACAAGTTAAACTCTCATCATGTGTATATAAGTCACATTCTCTGTGAATTTAATTAATCATTGAGAGCTTTTACTCACACCATTTGTTGTTGATCAAAAGCAATTAAGTCATCAAAACGCTACACTGTCAAGTCTTAAAAACAAATGATTGTTTTGCACGCCGACTCATAATGCAAATTATTGGAGTACTCCTTCACATTGAAATAGAATTTTAAGTCCACCTTGTGCATTTACCAATATATGACAGGAGTATTTTTCCCTTATTGTGAAAGTATATTTTTTTTTGCTATGTAATGCAAGTAGATTTCTGGACTGTATATTGTTTTAGGTCTTATCAATAGATTTTCAACCTTGTAATTACTCATCAACTCCTACCAACGGGTGGTCACGATCTGTTTGTTTTTTTTTTTTTTTTGTAATATGTTTTTTCAATTATATATAATTGGGTAATCCTTAAATATTCAATAATCATTTCAATTTTTCAGTTTTATTTATTTATTTTTATTTTTAAGCCGAATATATCTAAAAGATTTCAGATGATCCATTGTATCAAAAGCATTTCTAACATGAAACATTTTTTCTCTATCAAGGACATTTTAGACCTTGACATTTGTAATGTGGTTAAAATTATAGAAGTGTAAAAACATCTCCAACCATACTAGTTATCTATTGTTATCTTGACTAAAATAGCTAGTGATGTGACTTTTTATAAACTCCAACTACTCTCCGTATCATTAAAGCATCTTCAACTATGTTTTTCCTAAGTTAAAGCTAAATTTAGTGAAAATAATAGAAAACCTATTTTAGAGTATTTTTAGTCATACTAGCTATTCATTATCCTTAGCTAAAATAGCTAATAATGTGACTTTTTATTAACTTCAACCACTCTCTATATTATTAGTTATTTTATAAAAATTGAATCATGCTAACTAAATACAAAGAGCAAGAAAATTCTAGCTAAATTCTCTCATATTATTTTAATATTTAATTTGAAATAATGAAATTTGAAAATATATCTCAATCAAACTTTCTCTCCTATTATTTTAATATTAACAATTAGCTAAAATAGTGGGCTATTTTTGACATTTTAATGGGCGTTTAAAGTACAATTATAATTTTAAATCTTATATGGGTGAAAGGAGAAAATGCATATTGCAAGAAATTTTATTAATTATTTATTCAAATGGCATGTTAACATTTCTATTTGTCTTATTTTATATTCAATCAAAATAAAAAAGAAACAAAACTGTCTAAACATATACCGTTTATAATTGGTACTTGTAGGTTTCCTATCAGTTATTTGTTTTGACCTCTTAAATGAGGAATTTAGATTTTTTTAGGTAATAAAAACATATAACAACTAAACTTTCTACTAGGCTTGAGTCTAAAATTATACCTTCTATTCTTTAACTCACGTTAATGTAGCTCTATGACATTTGATTATTTGAGGACTTTCTAATAATGGCTTCAAACTTGGTATAAATAAAATTGATTTTCGACTACACATTCATCACTTACTTTCTATATTTTGCCCTTCAATTTCAATTTCAGTCCTCTCATTCCATCCCGGAAGAAAAGGAGAGTTTGTGAATCAACAATAATACAACCCCGACTTACATGCGACAGTATGTATGGTATAAATAATGCATAAAAATAATAGTTGCAATCTACATTCCAAATCAATTTGGTTGCTTCCGGCGCATGCATGCATGCGACCCATGCACCGTCACGTCCCCTCCCACAAAGACAAAATCTTCCAACTTAGTTTCTGACGAATTCATTTGCATGGCGGACGTTGAAAACCCTGAAAAAAAGGAGGAACAAGAACTACTCTTGAGCCTCCCTAAAGTCAAAAGCTGGGATCTACCTTATCTCCATTATTACCAAGGGTTTTGGTTGGAACCAAGATACTTCCATGGCATCTACTCCTTCCAAAAACACTTCCAAGCTAAAGACACCGATATAATACTAGCCACTTTTCCAAAATCGGGCACTACTTGGCTTAAAGCTCTAGCTTTTGCTGTTGTAAACCGGTCACGTTACACTCTAGAAAATAGCCCCTTGATTACTTCACAACCACATGATGTAGTACACTTTGTGGATTTACAAATATATGGGCAAAATCGAACTTCTATTCTTGAACATCTTCCTGAGCCAAGGATTTTGGCTACTCATGTCCCCTATCCTTCACTGCCAACTTCCATCATCAACTCGAATTGCCGCATTGTTTACTTGTGCAGAAACCCTTTGGATCAATTCGTCTCTACCTTACTTTTCGCCCCGGAATTTCGAAAGCAAGTGATGGAGCCGGTTTCAATGGATGAAACTTTCGAGATGCTTTGTCAAGGAATCCAATGCTTTGGACCAAGTTGGGATCATGTGTTAGGGTATAGGAAGGCCAGTTTAGAGAAACCAAACAAGGTACTATTCTTAACATATGAAGATTTAAAAGAAGATATCAACTTTCATCTTAAGAAAATGGCTGATTTCTTGGGATGTCCTTTCACTGAGGAAGAGGAGACCCAAGGTGTGGTAGAAGACATATCAAAATTTTGTAGTTTTGGCAACCTAAAAAATTTGGAAGTGAACCAAACTGGTAAGCTGGCTCATACTGACATACAAAACAAAATATTCTTTAGAAAAGGTGACGTGGGAGACTGGACAAATCATTTACCTCCATCAATGTCAGAACGCCTAAAGAAATTGATGGATGAAAAGTTGGGGGAATCCGGTTTGGTAACCTTCAAGTATAATTAATCTTCAAAGGGTCCAAAAGGATACTGATTGATCATGTTTTGTTTGTTTGGTTTTGTGAGAGGATATATTTATTCGACGAGTAATATTAGATTTTTCAATTATTTATCCAAATAATATGACATATAAGTTATCAACATCCTATTCATTATTATACCATTTTATAGTTTATAAAATGTTAATAACTTATATATTATATCATTTGAACAAAATATTTGAAAAGCCTAATATTTCCCATTTGTCCTATATTGTTTTATTTTTCTGAATTTTCCATTCTGCGTAGCACGGCTGAGAGTCGTGTGACCATTGAAATTCCTGTGCTATGGTCTTGTAAATCTTTCCATCAATTATAATGGATTGTTTTGTATGTTCAATATATGCCACGTTTTATTATGTTGTAATGAGACTGGTCAGTGATTATTTTGCATCATGAGGCATGACATAATATTCCATCTTCCACCAATTAAAGTGCCAAAGATGGAATTAATTAATTTTAGATTAATTTTCTAACACATATTTTAAAATATAAATTATAAAGGGTGTGTTTCCTCACATCTAGAGAAAGAAAATAATTACAAGCGTTAACACAGGCAACCGCGTGAGTGGTGTTCTGTAAATGAATGTACACACATTAAACAAAATTAATAAATATGACACGGCGTTCACAAAACTAGCTGAGAAGGAGCAGCTGTCGAAGAAGAATTTCGAACAAAAAATTCGACAATCAAAAGTTTTCCAGCTTTGAAATAATCTTCCAAGTTTGTCAAGCAATCTATAGTACTTTTCGTATAGATAATCTATGATATAAATTATCAACATGTTGCATCAAGCAAACTCTTCAAGAAAATTGATCCAGCTATACATTTCATCAACTCAGGTTCACATGAATGGTGTATACAACCATAAAAAATGCATGAAATTTAGCTACAATTAATAGCAGTTGTATTTGCAACGTATTTTTAATCGGTTACTTTTAGCGCATGCAACCCCTCCCGAATAGACAAATATTGCAAGTTGGATTATCACAATTTAGTTTCCATGAATGAACCAGCGGACTACAGTTTCGGATATACACGTTTATATGATAAATCAATCTCCTACTCTTGAAGGTTGTCCTGCACCAAGGATTTTGGCTACTTATCTTCCGTACATTTGGGTACCACCTATTCTCAAGTCTAATTGTCTTTGCTGTATAGAATTGGTCTCGACTAAGTCATATCTTACAAGAGACATTTCACTACTAATATCCAAGACCAAGAAGCGAAACCAGTTCCATTAGCTTAAGCTTTTGAGATGCTTCATCAACAAGTCATTTGCGATCATGAGCTAAGTAGAAAAATCAGATAAATACTGTTTTTTTTTTAATTTTACAAGTGACGGGATCATAAGTCAAACATTAAGTTGGATAAACGTTATTGACTTCCAAACTATATTGACAGGTGGTGAATAATTACTAATTTCTAAACACGATGAAATGAATCTAGAAATTGGCCAATTTTTTAGTATCATTCCTCGCCAAAGAAAATTTTTTTAGTAAACCAGTTCCTGTGATGAAATTTAGCACCCACTATTAGACTGTTAATTCACGTAACTATTATCCTTCAGCATTAAACAGTACAACATAGTCACTATTGTAGAAACTGTAGACACAATATAACTTTTCTGTTTTATTTGAGAGATAAGACACAATTCAACTTAGATTGGGAGATGCAGAAAAAGGAAAAAGAAACCAGAAGAAGGCAGTCACGTTGGATTCAACCAGATTCTGAAACCGTACTACTTACTACCTCGAAAAAGCTACACTCGAAAGGTTCATAATATATTTTAGAGAGCAGATGGTGATCAAAATATGTAATACAATGCAAGCAGACCTCAATCAAAAGAAAGATCATCCCTCACTGGTGAATGAAGGGCACTTTCCATATAACCAGTTATACTTGCTTGACCAAGTTACACTTACAATAATTGCGAGAGTACATCTACTAGGTTTTATATCTTTACAAAACCAAATCAGGGGATCTGCAAAAAGGGAAAAACACAAGAGACTTTAAATAAACAAATAAATTATATAATCGAAAAATTGCTTAAGGAACAATATTCATATTGTCTTAAACAAAATTTGTACGATGTTAGAAACAGAGCAACTGAACTGCAAGTCAATCATATCAGAGAGTACATCACAAGAATTAAAAGCTGATTTATAAAGATAATAAGGCCTAGAGTTTGTTTACTATTACAAACAAATACAAGCTTCATGGATCAAAGTGCACAAATGGCAACAGGAAGGGGTGTTCCTCCCCACACTGCATCATATTTACTTTTCGAGACCCCCATTTCCACTTTAGGTGGGGCGGGGGTGGAGAGGGTAGGCTTTCCTCATCCTGCTCCATATACAAGTTTATCTTAACTATTCATCAACAATAAAATAGGTAAATATAGCTTTCATCCCCATCCCGCCCCAAAGGTGCAGATCCACTGAAACTAGAAGCTAAACCATAACCAAATTACAATTATACGAGCATAGGAGAGGAAAAGGAAAACAACGACAAGACCACAAAGAAATTTTATAGGCATGCTCAGCACTGATCATATAAGGCGAGGTGACATTTGGGACAATGAGATTTAGTATCAGTTAGCAATTTAAAAATGGTAAGCAAGTATACCTAATCATACAACGCATTTATAACTGTTTGGATCAAATAGGCAACAGTACGGATCATAAACACCAAATAACTTCCCTCATTTTTTTTTTGGGTGAATCTCAATGGGACGAAGGTTTTCTTTTGACAATTAACCAAACAAACATATAAACATCTTAGCAACTGAGGTGATACAGAGATTTGTGGTTCAATGTAAAGTTTATGTCTTCGGGTCAAACTCTGAAATATACTTCCACTAATTTCACCAAATAATAGGTGCAAAATACTAACCACTAACTAAAGAGAAAGTGTAAAACAATATCACCATAATAAATCCTCTCAAACTTTAGAATTAGTAGAACCAAATCCTGAGAACTCTCTGCTTCTAACAGATTCAAGAACAGAGATTGTATAAATGAGAAAAAGAACCCAAAATTTCTTCTTCTTCTTTTTTTTTAATTATTCTCTCTTTGATACTGTACACACTTTAATTCTCAAGTTGCACCTGCCACTTTCTTTCTTTGTTTATATGCACTCCACGCGTTAGACACAAACAACATTTTATATCATAATTTTATGATTATAATAAATTTCAACTGACAAAACTAACCTTCTTACATCAATTGGATCCTCACAGCTTATAAATCTAACAATTTCACTCTCCAGTCCACAAGCAAGGTACTCCATGACTCCAGCACTAGAATCCCATGCCAACTGCTTCAGCGTAGAACCTCAGTTACTTAGGAACTACTTTCATCATCATTTATCATGTATTCTTCTCTAGCTCCCCTCATTAAATAACCCAACCCGTCTCCTTTTATGAACAAATCTATATTCATCAAAGGGAAAAATGCCTTTTTTGATAGAAACTACATACCCTTCGTAGGAGCCAATAAAGAAAAGAAGAGAAAAAATTTTCAACCACCTTTTCTCATTGAAAGGACCTCTGTTGCCGATTAAGAAAAGAAGAGGAAAAAATTTCAACTACCTTTTCTCATTCAAAGGACCTCGGTTTTTCAATCCGTCAAACAGTCTACCTCATTCTCCAGAGTTTGGAGGCATTTATTGTTAAAAGTCATTGTAATAATACCTAAATTGCTTCTGTTAAGAGGAGTTATTTTGTTTGAAAACTATTTCATTAATAGCAGTGGAAGTATATTTTGAAATCCGACCCATGGACATACACTTTATTAATAACCACGTTAAATCTTTATATCTTTCATTTGCCGGGATATGTATATTCATTTATTCCTTTCTAGTTTTAGTTAATTGCTTAGTTATTCACTATTCTATAATCCAGAATATAGGATGACTCAATAGATCCTAATAATAACACAATAATTACTTCAAACACACCAAGAAATAACTCCTAATGAAATTCCACACAAATTCTTCAATAACATGTACATCAATGTCAATACACTCCGCATAAAACCACTACAAAAACAGAACAGAACGAACCTCAAACGCACCTCAAACTTTCAAAAACTGCATTTTGTTCGAAAAAGCGATAGCAATCCAATCAGGCTGAGCAGCAGACCACTGGAGCTGGTTAATCTCGGCGCCAGCAGAGTACATAGACATGGGATCAATCCCATTAGGCCCCGCCATGGGTGGCAACTCCCAAATAAGGGCCTGTGAGTCATCCCCAACAGAGCATATATGCCTAGAACTCTGAGGAGCCCAAGCAATGGCATTGACACCGGCCCTATGCCTCTCCAGCTCCGCGACGGGCATGGTTGGCGACCTGATGTCCAAGATCACAACTTTATTGCTGTCCATCAAAACAGTGGCCATGTATCGCAAGTCCTGCTTGTTCCAAGCCAATCTAAGCAAAGGGGTGTCAGGTTGCGGGCTCTCATAGATGATAGTCGAGTGTTCCTTGTCCCTCAAGTCAAATATCCTCACAGACCCATCTGCAGACACCGAAGCGAAGACCCTGGCCTCACCCCAGCAAATGTCATAGACCTCCTTGTCGTGAGCTATCAATTGGGTTTCAACAACTCCTCTCTCTATGTCCCATATCGTGCAAGTCGTGTCGATGCTTGAAGTGCCTACCCTCTTGGGCTCGATGTCGTTCCAGTCAAAGGAGGTCAAAGGGGCGCAGAACTCGCTGCTTTTGCTGTTGTTGAGGACGGAGACAGGCTCGACGGTCGAGTCACGGACTTCCCAGAGACGGAGAAAGTCACCGGAGGAGGCGAGGAGGTCGGAGGAGGAGGGGCCAAACATGAGCTTAGTAGGGGGGTAGGGGTGGTCAAAGGAGAGAGGAGGGTGGTGAGGTTTGAGGGAGAGGGTATCCGGGTCGAAGGAGAGGATGTCGACGCGGTTGTTGAAGTCTTCAATGAAGGACCCGACGGCGATGCGGTGGTGCCGGGACGAGGAGCCGGAGGAGGAGGAGACAGCCATGGCATAGAGTTGGTAGGGGGAATCATAGGTGATGGAGTTTTCGGATCTGAGGTGGGATTCTTGGGTCGAGTTTTCCATTTTTTTTTTTTTTCCTTTCTGGGTTTGGGAGGTGAGAAAATGTTTGGTGGGTTGGTTGGGTTGTAGGGTGGATTTTAAAGTGGTTTTTTTCGTTGTTGTTAGGGGTTGAAATTTCCTGGATAATGAAATAGGAAAGTGAAGGGATGATCCCACTTTGCACTGGTAAATTGATAAGGATAATCGCAAAAGAATCCCTGTTTTTTGACACATTATCCATTTTTCCCATGTATTTCATTTTTATCCAAAAAACTATCTAATTTTAAATTAAACATTTAAAATACCCTCTAAAAATATATAAAATGACGATAATGTCCGGATGGTAAGATATTCTGTCAATTAGACATGACTGACTATTTCACTCAAGGTGCAAAAAGGGAATTACAATGAAAAATTAATTAAAATAATATTAATTAAAAAGTCAAAAATCAAAATAAATAATATTAAATATAAAAAGTAAATATAATTTCATTTAAAAATAAAATTAAAAATATATAAATAAAAATCTTTTTTTTTACTCTTCTTTCTCCCTCTCTCTTTCTTTTAGTTTCACCTTTTCCTCTTCTTTCTGTATTACCAACCGGTCTTCTTCTCTCTATCTTTGGTTGGTGACATAATGGAGACCATAGTGGTCTCCACCATCCATTTAGATCTCCACAGTGGAGACCTGATTTGTGGTGGAGACCACCATGGTTTCCACTATGCCGCCACAAAGGGCGTCACAACATTGAAAATCTCATCTGTTGTCATCGGTGTGTTCAATTTAGTTCAAAATCTCATCCAACTCCATCTCGTGGTGGTTGCAAACGATTTCAATGATGACAGTGGAAGAGGAGTTGCATTGGTAAGTAAGGAAGAGGTTGACTTTTTTTTGGGTTGAATCGATGGTTTATCGATTGGTTTTTTTTTTTTCATTTTTTTATGATGTTTATTGATGATTGTGAGAGATTGATAATTCTGAGTTATGACAGATGGGAGATTAATGATGAGAAATTCGGGTTGATAGAGTCTATGTTGAAGGTTGATGATGGAGTAATGATTGGTAAAGATCCAATCTAGATCTCCATATTTTCTTAATTTTTATTATTTTTTTAATTTATTAGTTAATAATTTTTTATTTTAAATAATTATTGTATAATTATTTTATTTTAAAAAAAAAATCTGAGGGTTAAAAATATTTTTTTATTTGTTGTTTAATTTTTCTATTAATTTTATAACGAATGAAGTATTTTGGATAAAAATAAAACTATATTAAGAAAAATAAGTTATCTATCAAAAGTCAAACGGTTTTTTAGAATTTTTCCTAAATTAATATAATTGTTAATTGACCTATACTTTCTAAAAATTATATTTTATTCATCATTATTACTAAAATTATCAAAATGATCAAGGTGTTCATATAATTTTATCCTTTCATATTTATAATTAAATTTTAATTTTTAAAATTAATTTTGATAGTAATGTATTTTGGATGTTTTCATAAATTATAGGATATTTTATTTATTTTATAAATCGATGAGTAAAATATTAAATATTTCCAAATATATGGAGAGATTTTGACTACAAGGGAAAATTGGATCATCCCGGGAAGTCAGTGGTCGTGTTTGACTGTTGACTGATGAGCAGTCAAAGGCGCAAGCCAAGTCTGAATTTTTATATTTTGAAAGCCCGTTGACTTGGGTTTTCACGTGCATGGTTTTGGGCCTGAGTGAATTGGGCTAAGCCTAGTTTGTTGGAAGGCATACAAGAAATCTGGGTGGGTCTGGTCTCAAAATGTGGGACCCTTTATCAAGGCTGGGAACCACGAATGGGAATTTGGACTGGGTGGATCCTCTAGCTGATTGCACAAAATAGTTAATTTCTTCTTACCATTGTTAACTGTTGTTGTTATCCTTTACAGTGTAGCTTACTATACCATCTCGTGATCATCAATTCTAATTATATAATTGTTCACTTGCGCAGGAATTCTCTAGATCAGTTCATCTCTTATTGGCATGCATGTCTCCCCCAATATTCAAGACCAAGACGAAGAGCCATGCAATTTCACTAGATAAAACTTTCGAGATGCTTCGTCAAGGAATATTCCAATGGCTTAGATGATCAAGTGCCAGAGTATTGGAAGACCAACTTTAGAGGAATTAGATGAGATGCTATTTCTAAAATATAAACAACTCGAAGAAGTAATAATCCCTTATCTCAAAAAATATGCATGAGCTGGTTAAATTCATGAGAATGAATGAAATAATCTTACTTTGTTACCATGTTCTTCTAGTAGTGTATTTTTTTGCAATCTCTATTCTTTATTATTCACATATTCGTTTATTCTAAGTTATAACATGTTAGCGAAAAATTTTAAGTAAAATAGATTTCAATGGAGTGATTTATTTACATCTTACTGTTTTATTTATTTAACAAATTACGAAAGTATAAGAATTAGCCAAACATATATATATATATATATATATTAGATACAAGGGTACAAATATAATTATACACAAAATTATATTACAAAAGAATTACAACACACATGGTAGCTCCTCGCGGATGTGGGGCGGGGACTGAGTTATAAATCAATACTCATATATATATATATATATATATATGTACATCTATATATATATAGACAGTTGGCATGGACTCTATAATTAGTTGAATGGAAACAGTATATGGTAAACAAAGCTTCATATGTAACCAATGAGCAAAAATTGTAGCCTAGTAAAGCTTTTTTTAATTGGGGTTTTTAACCAAATGTAACCCTTTTTTAATGATCCTATCGAGAAATGGCCTTTCAGTTGTGAGGCTATTCAGATGGGTATATTTTTGGACAAAAATATCCCTGATTAGGCAGTCAATTACAAGATGGATAGACACCCTTTTGACCCCACCAAACCGGCAAGGGTCGCTATCCATCGCTATCCATGCCCAACCATTGTAGGGTCGTCGTCAACGTCGAAGGAAGCACATATATCTGAAGACGAAAGTAGCGGGTCGGACCGGCGCTGGGCCCACCGATCACCGGTGCTGCACCTGACGTGGACCCAATAGTTGTAACTCTCTCTACGCATCGTATCACGTAGACATAGCACTATCGCTCCTCCACCGACCGTCGGTCTTGCAACCACCAGCGGGCGAACGACAGCATTTAAGAAAGTAAACACGACGGTCCGAGCCTCGTGCTCTGTCAAGGTAAGTACGTCTTTTATGTTCTTCTGTTTGTAAGAAACACTAACATACTGACCTGACATCTGCTACATCCACCAGTGGCAGAAAGTAGTAGACGAAGGAAAAGAGGGAAGAAGAAGCAAATCAAGGTGAAGGCAGAGGAGGGAAAAAGTTGAAGCAAGAAGTAGGAAGTCGTACAAAAAATTGCAAAGTAAGAAAATATTGAGTCTGGAGTGTTTGTTTATATTTGTTTATAGCATTATGTTGGTAGTTGTATGTTTGTGCAAATTGTGTGATGTTGTAATGATTATTGACATTATGTTATGGAATTTTATAAATGATTCCATTTATTGGATAAATCATTGGGGTTGAGAGATGGTAGTAGATTATGTGGTTGTATGTTGCTACATAAACTATGGGATGTTATCAATATTGAAAAACTGTTTTTGACCTTTATAAACGATTCCATTTGTAGTTTATGGGTAGTGTTAACGTTGATTGAATTTCAAGGTTTGGAGTTGTTGGATTATTCATTGGGGTTGTGATGGTTTACAATTTGGTTTAGTTCCCAACAATGGGGTTTGGATTTTTAACTTGAAGGTGTGTATTCGCAACCACGAGGGTGGGGGAGTAGTATTCAGGAAGTTTGGAATCCCAACTTGGAGGTCATTTTTCTCAACATGCTGGTAGGGAATTGGAATTCCTTACCAACACTTTGGGAATCCCGACCTCCAGGTTGTGATTTCGTTAACTAATTTTCTGGTTGAAACCCAACCTGGTTGAGAATACCAACTGTAAAGTGAGGAATCATGAGCTGACAGTTGGGATTCGGAAACCAGTCATTTGTAGTTTCGGCAGCTTACAAGTTGGGATTTAGGAAATGGGAGTAAGGATTCTTAGTCATGCATTTGGAATTCCTATCGTTATGGTAGGGAAATTCAACCTCATAGTTGGGATAGGTTGGGATCAAAATCTTAGAGTTGTGATCGAAACTCTCAGGTTGGGATCCCAATGTTAGGGTTCGGATCGGAGTGAGTTTGGGATATAGTCGAATCCCAACCAAAGAGTTGAGATCCCAATCTGAGAGTTGGGATCCAAACTCTGAGGTTGGGATCCCATTCTTATAGTTGGGAGAGCAATAATGTTGAAATATCTGCTAATCTGAACCTAAAAGTTGGGATCCAAACCTGGGCGTTGTGATCCAAACCTCCGAGTTGGGATCCCAACCTAATAGTTGGGAGCACAATCATGTTGAGCTAATCCCAACCAACTCTGAGGTTGGGATCCAAACCTTCGAGTTGTGATCCAAACCTCCAAGTTTGGACCCCAGCCTAAGAGTTGGGAGCGCAATCATGTTGAGATTACAGCTGATCCCAACCTGAGAGTTGGGATCCAAACCCATGAGTTGTGATCCAAACCTCCGAGTTGGGATCGCAAACTATGATTTGGGAGCGTAATAATGTTGAGATCTTAGTTAATCCCAACCTAAGAGTTGGGATCCAAACCTGAGAGTTGTGATCCAAACCTCCGAGTTGGGATCGCAACCTAAGATTTGGGAGCGCAATCACGTTGGAATGTCTGGTAATCCCAACATCAGAGTTTGGATCCCAACCTCAGAGTTTAGATCCCAACTTCGAGGTTGTGATCCCATCCTCAGAGTTGGGATCGCAACCTTAGAGTTGGGATATCTGCCAAATCCCGAAAGTACACACAAAAAAAACGAATCTATGGTCATTTGGTATGTTGGGAATCCAATCTTTGCAGTAAAGAATGTCAACGTAGAGGTTATTTGGTTGGTAGTTATATTTTAGTTATGGTTCCTTTTGTTATGCATAGATTAGGTGACATTTGGCAAATTACTGTTGTGACAGACGTGTGGAAGTGGTAATAGTGTACCAAAATTGAACCATATCAGCATAGTTCTGCGATGGACACAGAAAATGTACCTATATCTTATATGTTATGTTATGGACATCGAAATTGTACCCGTATATTTTATGTTATGTTAGATGTGAAAAGTGAAATGGGGTTGATGTTATTAACACTGTTTTCTGTTGTAACTGCAGGTTCCTACAAACATGGCTGGTGCTATTACGTGCAAGATAACAGACGTACAACATTTTAGTGGGAAAGTTACATGCTTCTCTAAGGTGGGAGCCATAAAAGTTATAGCTGACAAGTTAAGTGACGTGCAATTGGACATGTTTAGTAGGTCTTGCTTCGGTAAACTGTTTAAGATGAATGAGCTTAAGTTTGCCGGTCAGTTAGTGCATAACTTGCTTCTACGACAAGTGGAATGTGATGATGATGCCGAGTTGTGGTTTGCCCTTCCTAATGATAGTGTCATTCGGTTCTCCATCCAAGAATTTGGACTCATCACAGGGCTTGATTGTGGGCCATACCCAAAAGACTGGTCAAGTGAGGACTGTACAACCGCTGACCCGTTTAGCCGCAGAATATTTAATGGTAGCAGCAAGGTTTCAAACAAAAGGCTAGACGCTACTTTTAGGAGTGCTTCTTTGGACAATGATGAGGACATTGTCAAACTTGCATTGCTCTACTTCTTAGAGATGGTGTTACTTGGTAAGGATCCGAAGAACCACATTAAAAGGGAGCATATTCAATTGTTGGATGATATGAATGCCTTCAACCAATACCCATGGGGTCGTTGCTGCTACGAGATGACATTGAGTGGCATGAAAAAGGATTTTAAGAAAATGGCTGCCAACGTGGGTAAACGCAATAAAGGCGACAACTACAAGGCAGACAGTGCATTCTATTCTTTGTCTAGATTCCCATATGCGTTTCAGGTACATGTTCTATGGTCTTGGTTTGTTTTAGTTACTAATGGTTGGTTCGTTTGACAATGAGGTGTGATGGTTTTTTTGTGCACTAATAGATATGGGCATGTGAAGCAATTCCTTTGATTGGGCAGCATATTGGACTGAAATGCAGCAATATGCTGCCCCGAATCGTAAGTTGGAGTTCTGTTGCAACCCCAAAATCAGGAGAAATAGTCATGTTATTGCATCGCTCTGATGTATGTACCTGAAATCGTTAACTACTTACACACCCTACGTTGTACTTCATGTTTTCACTCTATTTTGTTTTGATGTCATGGCAGCTTGAAGCTCACCAAACGTTGGAGGTGACGGCTGCAGAGGAAAAGGAGGATTACTGCAAGTATTTCGTGAGGGAGGAGGATGGTCCAGCTGAGGGGTGGTCCGATCAAGATAGTGTTCGTGCATTTCTGAAGTCGCAGCCTGCTGGAAGAGGACCGTCTGTTGAGGTACAGGTGTTGTTAATTCGCTTTTCGGCTTTACTTATTGTTGTTTGAGTTGTCCATATAAGCGTCACCTGCTGATTTGTCTTCAGGCTGCGAAGGATAGCAGTGGTCAACTACAAGCCATCCAGAAACAGCTGCAGCAGTTTCAGCAAGAAACAAGGAAAGAACAACGGCACACATACAAGAAAATAGAAGAGACAATGCAGCTGGTAGAGGAAACAAAGAAGAAGGTGGACAACATCATGGAATTTTTAATGAGAAGCACTGCTGTTCCTACAGAATAGCAGCCACCTGCTGCGAAGGTAGACATGAAAATTAGTTGTTGGTCTCACGGCTTACAAACGTGCATAAACATCTATTGATATCGTTTCAATTTTGCATTGCAGGACAAGGAAGACGTACGTCTTGAAACCAACGATGATAGTAGTGGGTTGGAAGGACATCTGTCGGTTCCAGATGATACGAGTGGAGACGGTTTGTATCATCGGGAAGCACACAGTGAAGGTCTGAAAGAGCCGGTGAACCCTATTGTGCCACCAACAGCATGGCAAGCGTCGCCCTCTATTGGTTCGGATGCAAGTGTGAAGATAATACCAGAAACCGAACTCTTAGATAGGTGGCGGGGAAATGTTCCGGACAGAAGGTTTAGTCAGCGGTCAAAGGGCAGTGCGGAAGTCAGACATGCAACAGCAGACACTTCCCGGAGGAAAATTCAATTTGACCCAGCTACTACAACCACTGTTACACACATGCAACCAACAGTTGGGTCACCTTCGATAGGTTCAGATGTAAGTATGCAGATCATACCCAAATACAAATATGTGAAGCGGAAGCGGAAAAAAGGTCCACAAATATCGTCGCCATTTGAGGAAATCGAAATTGGTACAAGAAAGCGGACGAAATTCGAACCATTTCGTAAGCCGTCCGCCAGTGAACTCATAGCATTTAAAGCATGGCGGGACGAACATGTGCCAAATGAGTTGTACGTTTCTGTGTCCTTTTACCTTAATTGTTATTGATAATTAGTCACGTTCAAATGTAAAAAATATAATAAGTTGTCAATCGCTTGTATTTCCCTCGCAGACCAACCATACGTTTGCCAACGGGGGACTGCAATCGGCAATGGTTTAGGGACTTGTCCAAAGCCGATGTGTGGTTGTCTGATTCGGTTCGTATATTCAATAGCGATACTTGGTATGTGATACATATATATCTTATTTTTAATGTTTACATTTTAATACTGTGCAGCATATAGATGCAGCTTTCTGCTTTATCCGATGGAAGGCGATGAGGTGCCGTACTAGGAATACGGAAGCATTCACCACCACAGATATTTTGTTTGGGGTTAGTATATTTTTTGTGGTACGGTAACATCAGTTGTAGTTTACCACCATCCTATTTCTTGCTGACTGATTATGTTTTTTGGTTTAATATATGCAGCAACGTTTGAACAGTAAATGGGAGCACTATACGAAGAAAAAACCTTTATGGGAGGACGACGACATGTGCATACGATATGCAAAGGGGGAGGTGTCCGGCAGCAGAAATGATTCGAGGGACGTAGCTTGTCGGCCATGGAAGGGACTAACCACGGTACCATTACGAATATTTTGTAACGCACCCTCTTATTGTAGGTTATGTTACATACGCAAACTGAATGGTGGTTGTTTTCTGGTTTGTCCTCTCTGTAGCTGTACATGCCATTGAATTACAGGGGTGTACATTGGGTCCTCGTCAAAGTTCACTTCAGGGAGTGAACCATTACGCTGTATGACTCACTGGGCACCTACGTTCGCAATTACACACAGTTTCTACTGCCCATACAGACACTTTTGCCGTAGCTCCTTCAGAAGACTTATCACTATCAGGCAGATTCGCGCATGAGTGCTAACTGGTATATGAAGGACGGATGGACCGTGTCACGCTGCAATGACACACCACAACAAGAACCAGGGTAAGCTCGACATTACCACAGGCAGCTGTGTCCGTTATCATAATGTGTTATCGGTACGTCATGTGCTAACATGTTTTTGGTCAATGTTATGTAGTAGTGGTGATTGTGGAATCTTTGTTATCAAGTTGGCCGAACTCATGGCAAACGGAATGGCGGTGAACTCATTCGACAAATTTGACATACTACATTTTCGGGAGCAGCTAGCTGTGGACCTCTGGAATTGGTCTCGTCAGTTACATGGGGGTACTAATTTTATTTTCGCATATGACAACGCTGTTATTTGATGCATTTGGTAACGGATGCAATTGTCAATGTTCCATCTTCATGTGTTAAGCAGGTTAGGTCTGCGGTCACCAAGGCTGACAGTGACAATTTTGCGCATCTGAATTTGCAAAAATAAATTACCATCAGCAGGTTTCGCTCGTTCAGCAGGTTGATAGTGCAGCTTAATAATATTGTGGAAGCTGCTAAAAGGTTTTTGCTACTGCTGGTTTTTGTTCTTGTAGATATTTTTCCCAGGCTTAGTATTGTCATACTTATCGTTAGTTGGTATATATGCCTTTAGACATTGGTTACACCACATTGTGTTTATGGTCTGTAGACGTTTGACAATTCAGTCTTTGAGAAGGAAGGGCAGGAAATTGTGGAAAAGGTGGGTGTTTTAATTTTTTGTTGTCAATAACGCTTGATGTGCACATATATGAATGTAAGGTTTTTGGTGTTTGGTATGTGATTAATGAGCGGAGCCATTTCACAGCTTTGGGTAATTTAACCTTGACTGTGTATGCTAGACAAAGTTGCTGTAAACTGATCGAAATGTATAAGCAGGTGATAAAACTAAATGGTGTTGCTGGGTGGCTGGACAGTCAAACATAGCAACTTCGTCAGGTGTGCGTTACCTCAAGATCAGGATGTATGACGTAGGAATGAAGCGGAAAGGTGTTGATGCAATTCCCTTTTGTGTACATATGTTTATAGAGGCACTTTATACACAAGAATATGTTTGATTTACGATTGCAAAACATTATGTTGTGTTACTTCTGTAAGGTTTAATGAATGTAACACAAATTTAATTCAATTGAAAATGTTTGGTATACAGCCAGACGTCGCCTACTTCGCCAATCTTAAAAACAATTTTCAGATAGTTGCGAAATTAAGAATACAATTCCAGTTATTGTATCTAAGTTGTTGAACATTGTTTCAAAGTCACAAATCCAACGCCAACTAAATAGTCATATATTTTTTAATGAAGCGTCGTGACGTAACATTAAACATTTTGTCATCTATATTATCATTACCACTACCCAACGAGTACAACAAACATGATGATCTCCATCTCCATTGTACTGGTACTTTCAATTTGTTACTGAATGAGTTTTTCCTTTAAACATAACAAATTTATTACATTCTTAAAAACACCATTGTCAAAAACTCGTAATGACCAAACCGTCAACGGATATACCCATCATCCTATACCCCCATATGTGATTGCTAAAATGCTGGGCGTAGTTGTTTGTTTCAAAATTATTTACTATCCATTCTATATTGTTTATGTTTACGCAAACTGGTTTTTCGATGTAAACAGCAATTTTTCCGAGTCTTATCTAGTAGTTGTCAATTGCTTTGGTAGATAAGTTTTTTTTTCACTAACATGGCGACATTATTAAATTCGTCGAGCCTCCAGATTCCGTAATTGAAGATGGTTAGGTCAGATGCATGTGTGTTTCATTGGATGAACCATTTAGTTAGTTAAAGAGTTGTAGGAAGCCTAAATTGGGAGAATTAAACATCAAATCATTGAACCCATAAATTACGAATATTTTTTTCCTTGTGCTTATATGACTTCTATGAGAAGGAATCAAGGCGATATAAATTATACTCTGATCAAATTCTTCTGCATCCACATCACCCACAACGTTTTTGGTTATATTACAAGAACATGTGTATACATTATGTACAACATAACTGATAATGCCATATATCCACTCAACTTGCATCAAAGGGAACGCAATAAATCTATGACAGCCAGATTCGTCCACCAATTCCTTTAATTACGAGGATGGAACTCAGTCAAGCAGATTGTCGTGTATTCATCAAATCATAATGTCAGATGAACATAAATTAATGTGCAGGGGGTAGCCCGCAGGTGAAAAGAAGATATGAACATATAATTCACTAAATTTTCAAACGTCTTCTCAAAAAAGTATATTATAAATTAAGTTCACGCTCTTACAATGTCTAAACGGCAGCCCATTACCTAGACAGTACATTATCTAACCAGAATTGGTGCCCTACACTTTTGTCGGTTGTGTCCAAAGCCACCACATCTGCTGCACTTTGATTGCTTCTTACCTTCACCTTTCGAAGGTTTTCTTGTTGTACTGGGTCGTCCACGAGGCTTGCGACCTTCAGGTGGTAGGACAACAGGAACGTCAACACCTTCAGGCCAAATCCAATCATCTTGCGGGCCAACAGGATTAATGGAAATTGCATAAGCTGCTGCTAATGTTTCAATTCTATAGTATGCAGCACAGTAGTCGTAACAAGATAACCGCCGACTACTACAGGCTGCTAGTGCATGTGCACATGGCAGTTGGTCGGTTTGGAATTTTTTGCAGTCACACGTTCTATTCTTCAGGTTCACCACCGGGTTCACAACTCCATCGATGACAAGGTCCCTATCGACATCAATGGGACGCACAGGATAACTACAAGCTTTCTTCATTCTATCTCGAAGCTTCGTTTCAACCCATTTGGTCATTGGCGTTGCCATTTTTCTAGCTTCCTCACGCCTTTCCCAAAACCATCTTTGAAGTAGGCCACGTATATGCTCTATTAACTTGGTCATCGGTAGATGTCGTGCCTCCTTCAAAATGGCATTCAAACACTCTGCAATGTTTGTTGTCATTATGGAATATCTTCTACCATCAAACTCACATCTAGCCCATTTTTTTGGTTCCGCATCCATCAAATACTCAGCTGCGTCACTATTAACTGCTGCGATTTGGGACATAATCACATTGAACAGTGATACCCGGTATGCTTTGGCTGCCTTATAAAACATCTGCTGCACGTTGCGACCTGTACATTTGACCTTCATGTTTTGCCCCAGGTGATACATACATATTCCATGCAATGCCCCGGGAAACGAATGTCTTATCGCCGTTGCTATACTTGTGTTTCGATCTGAAATGAACACCAGATCAGCTTGTTCTCCAATGCAGACCTGCAGCTTTGTCATAAACCAAATCCATGCGTTATCATTTTCTGAATCTCCAACACCAAAAGCTATTGGGTACACTTGGTTATTGTCATCCATGCAAGTCGCAATAAATAGGGTACCTTTATACTTGGATTTCAGAAAAGTTCCATCAACAGCTATAACGGGCCGAATGGAAGATTTAAATCCAGCAATCGAACCTCCTAAGGCCATGAAAAAGTACTTGAACCGATTGGAAGCATCACATTCAATGTGGGTCATAGTCCCTGGATTTTCCCTTTCCAACATCGCACAGTACAGCGGAAGCACACTATACGATTGCTCCGGTGATCCCCTTGCTAACGTCATTGCAACCTCTCTAGCCCTCCATGCTTTGTTATAATTACAACTTAGCCCATGCATTTTCTTCATGTCCTCAACAATGTCGTTTGGACGATAACACTGAGAAGCACCCTGATACTTCCATTTGATACAATGCCCAATCAGTTTACTTGTCCATTGCGGACGGTGATACACGAGCGCATCAAGAGAACACGTGTGATCTGCAATGTACTTCCGCACAGAAAAAGAGTCTGACCCCCCAAGTTTTGTTGCCCGCAACCACCATGTGCAACCTTTATCCACACAAGTCATAACCAATAACTGTTTTGTGGACTTCTTTACTCTTACATTGAATTGTCTACCAACAGCTAACCTTCTTATCGTCAGTTGTAGCTCTTCCTTATTAGCGAATATATCACCATGCCGCGGTTCTTTAACACTGTTGCAAAATCTGTCTTTCATACAGCCACCCTCTATTGCCAGAGGAACTGTTGATGTCGTTGCAACATGACAATCCCATTCAACTTCTTCTGAATTCAGCTTTTTCTGCTTCGCACTGTCAACCCTATCAAATGGTGATGCTTCCATAGCTGCCATTGGTGGAGTACAGAAATCTGCAGCTTCAGTACCATAATGATCAAATATAAAGTCTGCATATTTGTGAACCCCCATCACATCTTCATCGCTTAGCGTCACTCATGCACAATCCGGCAATTCACTGCTGCAACATTTTCGTGCAGCATCTTGTACTCCAACTTTCGTGGCACATTCTTCCTCACCTACTAACACGGTATCTGTTGAGTCTTCTTTACGTTCCAATGTAATGCATAATGCATTCCTCGTGAATACATCAGTAACTTCAGCAATAAAGAACTCAACATCACTATCATCCAACACCTCAATTGGTGGGGTGGCATCACACGTTTTACATTTGAACTTCATCAATATTCCAAATTCAGCTGGGCTTATATCAACTGCACGACATACAGCTGCATGTAATTCTGAATACCCTGCATGCTTCGCCAACAAAATTCCTTTCGCCTTCCCACCTTCATACCTCAGGTTTCCTCCCTTATTTATCCACTCACCATTGTACTGAACTACGATCCGAACTTTATCCATATCCCTCAACCTATCAAATTACGCAAATACTTGTGGTTAGCAATATATCCTAAGCTTGCCTTGTGCTGGTTTGGCACACACAACCACTACTACTCTCACAACTCCGAAATAAGTGCAAGTTGCATTACTCAATTTTTCCTCCAAAGCAATGTCATGAATGTCAAAAAAAAATTAAAACACAACAGTCTGCACTTTCATGCCAATATATTATTCTTTTCTATAATATCCAAACCAAAGGTACCAAACATTGAGTACACAGCAGCACTTAACAAGTATGTATATAAAAATCTAACAACAAACCAACAAATTATTTGAATTCAACAAACTGATAAATGGAAAAGAAATTACTTCTAACTTGTGATCCGAGCTCCATCAAGGGAGGGACTCATAACCTAGAGGTTCATATTCTGAAATTACATATTTGGATTCCCAACCAACAAATCCAAACAACATTACATCCCTATTGGATTCTCAATCTGATAATTGGATTGCCAACCAAAATGTCCTGACTCTCAACATAGAGGTTTGTATTCTCACCTTCAAAGTTGGGATTCTTCATATACTGCTGATGTCTCTTCTTCCTTATAGGTTGGGAATCCTGCATACTAAACCCAACGTTGACGTTGAGGTTCACAATCTGAAGGTTGTGAATACTTGATTTATAGAGTCCCCATTGAACCTCAAAGTTTCGGAATCTTAACTCGACCTGGTCGCAAAAAGTTAAAATCATTAACTTTTAATTATATACTTTTCACCTTGTTCAAACCAAAGTACACCTACACAAAGCAACATCAAGGCAGAAAACTATAAATAAATAACAGTAGGCACAAATGGAACTTTTACTACCCATGTCGTAACAGCTAAAATGGACCACAACATATGATAGTTCCATTGTATGCTTCTCATAGCAACAGAATGCTATTTCCCATAACTTCTATGCCACCCTATCATGGCCCAGTAGTAGCATTTGACAAACACAAAAAACAATCCTTCACAAAAAAAAAAAAAAAAAAACCAAAAGCACAAAACCTCCTAATTTTTCCACAAAAAACTCCACCTATGCATCACAACACACATGCATTCTTGCTCAGTTCTGTAATATGTTTACTTGTGGAATATTCCCTATACAGCAGGTACAGGAACTTCAGTTGGAAGAGATGCTGCACACCTGCTTTGCGTGAGAGGCGACACAGTCAGAACATCCACGTGGGCAAGACTTGTTCGCCGTCGACAGTGACAGAGTGGACGGCCGATGGGCGGGTTAAAATACCTGGTCCACAATCTAAGTGCTCTGTCCTGACTGGTTGGCGGGAGACGCTCCTACGCGGGAAAGGTAACCTGCATCATGAGAGGGGTGAGAACGCTGTTTGTATCCGTCAAATTAAAGGGCACCATTTATATTAAGGACATTCCTGTCCATTCACACTTTGGAGTTATGATGTAAACCCGCAAGGTTTATATTTACCACGTTGGGGGTTGGGAATTAAGTACCTAGATTGGGAAGTTCTTCTTCTTTTATGTACTTTCAATCCTTCTTGGATAATGGAAGTTAAAAAAATCTATATGTCATTATATTGATTTCATTGAATAAATGTTGCTCCAATGGTTCAAATCGAACATAATAATGTAAACAATGTATGTAGTCAATCAAATTTGACATTCTGGTGCAACAATATAGGTGATGCTGGAAACTTAAAAAGTAAGGATACTAAGGCGGACCATGAGCAAATTCTTTTCATTAAAAAAGGAGCAATATTACAATGTAAGTGCTCTGTAAACTTTAAGGCTGCTTATAATTGAATGGACGACCTCCATACGATTTGCAGTTATTTCAACAAAAGCAAGCAATTGTACACATTTCAAGCAATTTTTAAATATTTATATCAAATGCTATACCACTCCTTCCTTCGATCTGCTGATGTCAAAGCTACCAAACGTTGAATAAACACCATCAATCAACAAATACATAAAAATGTAAAAAGAAACCCAAAAATGACATGATATTAAACACATATCAATCATCTTTTGTTAATATAAGACTGTGAATTGAGCTTCAACAATGCCTTTTTAACATTAGAGTGTAATATTTATTCACAATAAGTAAAACTGTGAAGGGCAGTGTTGGTAAAAAATTAATAAGGTCTTTTTTAATAAATTTGAAACCCAACGTCAAATTACGTAATTTTTAAAAATTAATAGAGGGCGCTTTTCGGTAGGAAGCGCCCTCTATTCTAATATTTGTAATTATGAAATAACCCCTCAAATTGTTGTAATTACGAAATATGTGTACCTTTTAATAAATTTTACAACTTATTTCGACTCTGATGTTAGCTCAATCTTTTGTTAATATAAGACGTTGAATTGTGCTTCAACAATGCCTTTTTAACTTTAGAGTGTAATATTTATTCACAATAAGTAAAACTTTTAGGGCAGTGTTGGTAAAAAATTAATAAGGTCTTTTTTAATAAATTTGAAACCCATCGTCAAATTATGTAATTTTAAAAATGTAATAGAGGGCGCTTTTCGGGTAGGAAGCGCCCTCTATTCTAATATTTGTAATTATGAAATAACCCCTCAAATTGTTGTAATTACGAAATATGTGTACCTTTTAATAAATTTTACAACTTATTTCGATTCTGATGTTAGCTCAATCTTTTGTTAATATAAGACTATGAATTGTGCTTCAACAATGCCTTTTTAACATTAGAGTGTAATATTCATTCACAAAACGGGTCATTGAAGGGCAGTTTTGTTACAAAATTAATCAGGTCATTTTTGATAATTTTGAAACCTCAACGTCAATTTATGTAATTTTAAAAAACACTTTCGAGGGCGCTTTTTGAGTAGGAAGCGCCCTCTATTCTAATATTTGTAATCACGAAATACCCCTCAAATTGTTTTAATTACGAAATATGTGTACATTTGATTTTTATAACATACTCGTTGTGTGTCTATTTGAGAAAAACACTATGGTGCGTTTACTTCATTTGGAGGAATCGGAATGGATTAATTAAGTTACAAAAATGCCCTTAAATAAAAGTATGGATTAATTATAATAGTTTACAATTTTTTATTATACTATGCATTTTTTTTAATATCAAATAAAAAACTCCATATTAAAAAAAACTATATTTATTTTTATTGTCCACTAACCTTTGTATAATTTTTTATATAATATACAGTTTTTTTTTTAATATATAATAAAAATGTATATTATATAAAAAAAACTGCATATTATTTTAATGGTCCACTATGATAATTAAGAAATTGGTGATGAAAAACTAATGATATGTAATTTTTTATTATAATATACAGTTTGTTTTTTTTTTTATATCAATCACAAAAGGTTTCATTTTTTAATTATTTTTAAAGAAGGGTATAAAAGACATTTCTCCTAATAAAAATGGAATGGGACCCAAGTGTTAATGAGATTCTATTCCACAATCCCAAATTGACATGAGACCCACATTTTCATTCCCATTACTGAATGAATTTTAAACAAGTAAACACATCAATCAATCTCATTCCCATTTCCTTCCCCATCCGAAGTAACACCCATAAAGTTGTCGTGATAAGTTTAATGTTATGTTATAGATATATATATATAATAAATATATATATGGGTGGTATATAATGAGAAAAAGATTCAAAATGTAACTGCTTCATTGAACCATTAAGTCGTCTCACTCTCTCCCTCGCATTTATTTCGACGACGGCAAGTCCCCGTCACTCAGTGCAAGAGTCGCCGTGCCCGTCTCCAATCTGTCACACCGTCGTCGTCGTCCCAGCCATCAAGTGAGCCTCAACCGTTGGCCAAACTGAATATCGATCGTCTCCCTCTCCCACCAAATCGATGTCGCCGTAACTCCGTCCATGCTTGGCCGTGCCTGTCTGTCCGACCATCACCGCCGCCGTCTGAATATCCCCTGTTGTCACAGCGTCCCACAGACACCGTCGCCTTTGGGTTATGTTACTTCTGTTCTCCCATAATCTCCCCTCACTGGCTTGTTTCTGCAAATCAGCCTCAACGTCTTCTTATGTCCTCATTGGCTGAGACGGGCTCTTTGCCACCTGACAGCAATGTAATCACAGCATTTTCAGCAATGAAATATTTATTTTACTTTTATATTTCGTTTAATCTGTTGCCACCTCACATCAATGTAATCACAGAATTTTCAACATTTTCATGCAGATTAACACTATGGACCCTTTGGTTAGCAGTAGCGGCGAAGATTCTGAAAAACAGCAAGAACATATCAACGAAGCTGCTACCAGAAAGTCGAAACACAGAGGTCGGACTAAGTTAGAAAACGTCCTCAAATTAAGAAGTAAGGGAGAAATGATAAGGATAGATGGAGAGAAATCTGGTTCTGCTACATTAGGAAGTTTTATAGGCGTAGCGGTAAGAGAACAAATATCTATAAAATATGAAAGTTGGCATGTTGTGCCTGAGGAACTTAAGGACAATTTATGGACTTCCATTCAGGTATAAACTTGACTTATTTGTCAACACCCATATTTATAATTTTTGTATGTCATATGACTGATTAATGTTGACTTGCAGGAATTGTTTGTCATTGACAACGAATGGAAGAAGAAGATTCTGGTTGTAGCCGGTAAGAGATGGAGAAATTTTCGGTCCATGCTGACTACTAAGTTTGTACTTCCAATGTTGAGCAATGAAGATGCTCTAAACTCTCCACCACAAATGTACGACTTCATTACTCAAGAAGATTGGAGTATCTTTGTAAACTCCAGAAGAGATGAGCATTTTTTGGTACGTTCTTGTAAATTTGGTCGCTTTGTTAAGATATGATTACTGTTACAATTCATGCATATTCACTACCATTACTTTTTTAGGAACGAAGGAAGAAACAAATAGAAAATAGTAGAAAGAATGAACACCCCAGCCGTCTCTCACGTATGGGATACGATAGATTGAAGGAAAGATTGGTATGTTTTATATAAAAGTAAGTTGTTGCAGTCAATGGTACTATATTTAGTCACAATTATAAGCATTTCATTGCAGCAAACTGAGAATGACGCCCAGGAGATTGACCGTTCTGTATTATGGATAAAAGGACGTGAAAAGGCTGGAGTATTTCTCAAGGAATCGACCAAAAAATGTGCAGACAAAATAGTAAGTTGCATACTTGAAGTAATGGTAGAACTTCTATATTGAAATATAGATTTATATTTTATCCATTACCTGTTTCCTTAAAACATATATCCACAATTTATGTATTTCTTGTTGATCAAATATGCAGGAAAAAATCACAGAAAATGTTAAAAGTGGTGAAGTTCAGGTTGAGGGAACTAATGATATTCTGACCATTGCCTTAGAAAAACCAGAGCCTTCAGGACGGGTAAGAGGGCTTGGACAATATGCAAGGCGAAAGGATTCGTTTACCCTTACAAAAAAAGATAGATCTTGTGTTCCTGCAAAGAAAGATGGATTCTACAAGAAGAAGCTTCTTGTCCTAGATGTTAATGGCATTCTTGCAGATGTGGACAAGCGGCAAATTGGAAAAGTGGGGCAGATGTGTATGAGCCAACTGATTTGGAACACAACAAAGAGGCATTCACATTACCAAACTCTCAGATAGGTATCAATTTGTAAACTTAGTTACAGTTGATGTGCTTGCATTATTAAGTTTAATGCAAATCTCAAATTCTACTTTCAGTATATAAGAGGCCTTACTGCAAGGAATTTCTACAGTTTTGCCTTGACAAATTCGAGGTTGGCATTTGGTCGTCAAGAATCTTGTATGCAACCATCTTTGATTGTTTTCCCTCTGTTTATTACTATGCATTTTGGGCTATATGTCTTTTATAAATATTTGCTTAAGTTTGTCATAGAAAATTACGGTAACATCTTTATGGTTGGCATTTTTGTGTTACTATATGCACACTTAATGTCTTGCAGGTGTAATTTAGATCCAATTGTCAACTTCATTGCAGAGGAACTTAGACCAAAACTTTTTTTGTTTGGGTAAGTTAGTTATTAAATTCGTGGCGTTTTCAATGAATTTAAACTCAATATTACATTTTATTCATTCCACATAGT
>CM034462.1:521171-613809 GCA_019925255.1 Litchi chinensis | reverse complement strand
AAAAAGAATTTGGATTAAAAAAAATGGCTCAAATGACATTAATCTCCCCACATAGAAAGATATACCTATTCTCACTCGATTAAGAAGTTATCAATTAACTTTAATTCATTTATTTACTCATGTACCGAGTAAAAATGGATGAATAAATGCTGAATATAAAATTTAAATAAATTTTTTAAGAGGAATATATTGAATTATGATTTTAAAATATTTTTATAAACATTGTTAGTAAATAACTTTTGTAGAATTTCATAAACTTCTAATGACTCTATATATTCATGAAAGATTCTCATAGACATTTATAAATTCTTTTTTTAAAAGACTTTCATAAACTTTTGTAGATTTTTATAGACTTTTACTTACTTTCTTAAATTAAACTTTTACTAACTTATAATATAATATACACTTTATAAGTCAATAAAAATTATATTTATCATGTCAACAATGATGAAAAAATATGACACATAAAATAAAAGTAAATTCACCTCAATTACATAAATTGATAAAATAAAATCTTCTATAAAATATAAAATCATTAATGTCTACTAGTATCAATAATATTTCTCATTGCAATAAAAATATTTCTTTTGACATAATGTGACTAAACAGGTGGAAAATAGCTATCAAAACTAATATTTTATAAAATTCAAGTTGATTAATTTTGTGATATTTTACAACTATTAAAATTGATTATTTAACTCAAATATTAACTAATTAGAAGTAAAATTCAAGAAATTTTCAATAAGTACGTAATATGAATAAAAGTTGAAAAAAATATCATGTGTATAGATATAATTAAATAATCAAATTTATAATTTTAATTTTTTTAATAAACCACTAGCTAAAAAATCACTAAACATTAATTTTTTTATTTGAAATATATGCTTTTCTTCTTATTTTTTAATATAAAACACAAAGATTCATTGATTAATTTTATCAATTTTAAAGCAATAAAATTTTTCATTTGTACATTTATGAGTTTTGTTTTCATTATTTGTACATAAGAAATACTAAACCGTTAGCTTACAATATAATTGTTAAATAATAGTTGTATTGTTTATGATAAGAATAATGAGATGATTTGGATCAATATCTATCTAGACTTTTTTTTTTGGTATTGTATTTATATAAATATAAATTATAAGATGTTTTCCTTTTTTAAATTTATGTTGCTAAGATCTAACTTTTTAATTTTGATTTAAATTTGAAATCTTTTACAAAATAATAAATTGATGTCTTTTAAGAAAAAATGATCTAATGAGATTCAAAAACTATAAACCTAATAATTTGAACATAGGAAAAAAATATTGACCATTATAATTCATAATAAAATAGGAGTGAAATATATATATGTGTGTGTGTGTATTTTTAAAATAAATGAAATATTTTTATTTATGAAAAATTCAAATGTAAAAGTGATTATGAGGTTTGATTTTATAATCAACAATGAAAGTCTACAAAAGTTTTTAAGGGGAGTGGAAGAGAATTTATGGAGTTTAATTATTATAAATTTAATATAAAGGTCTATAAAAATCACTAAAATTTTAAATTTTACAAAAGTTATTAATATTTTGAATATCTCATAATTTTTATTAACTCTTAAAAAGTATTGATTAAATATATCATAACTTTAATAAACTTTTTAAAAATTATTAAAAGTCATATTAAATACCACACAATTTTTATAAAATCTTTTAAAAGTCTGTATTGAATATACTCAAACCTTTAAATTCTATAAAAATTATTGAAATTTTAAATTGAATACACCATCTTTAAGTTAATATGGTGTAAATATAGTGTAACTCGTGATGATAAGGATGAGTGATGGAAACTTGAATTATCCCGGAAAGTCAGTGGTCGCGTTTGACTGTAGACTGGTGAGTGGTAAAAGGCGCACGCCAAGTCTGAATTTTTCTATTTTGAAAGCCAGTTGACTTGGGTTTTTACGTTGGTGGTTTTGGGCCTTAGAGAGTTGAGCTGGGCCTAGTTTGCTCCAAGGCTACAAGAGATCTGGGTGGGTCTGGTCTCAAAATGTGGGACCCTTTATCAAGGCTGGGAACCACGAATGGGAATTTGGACTGGGTGGATCCTCTAGCTGATTTCACAAAATAGTTATTTTTCTTCTTGCCGTTGAAAACTGTTGTTGTTCTACTTTACAACGTAGCTTACTAAATCATCTCTTGATCATCAATTCTAGTTATTATATAATTGTTTATTTGTGCAGGAATTGTCTAGATCAATTTATCTCTTATTGGCATGCATGTCTTCCCCAATATTCAAGACAGAAACGAAGAGCCATGCAATTTCACTAGATAAAGCTTTTGAGATGCTTCGTCAAGGAATATTCCAATGGTTCAGATGATCAAGTGCCAGAGTATTGGAAGACCAACTTAGAGGAATTAGATGCGATGCTTTTTCTAAAATATAAACAACTCGAAGAAGTAATAATCCCTTATCTCAAAAAATATGCATGAGCTGGTTGAATTCGTGAGAATGAATGAAATAATTTTACTTTGTTACCATGTTTTTTTAGTAGTCTATTTTATTGCTTTCTCTATTCTTTATCATTCACATATTCATTTATTCTAAGTTATAACATGTTAAGAGGAAAATTTTAAGTAAAACGGATTTCAATGGAGTGATTTATTTACATCTTAGTGTTTTATTTATTTAATAAATGACGAAAGTATAAGAATTAGCCAAACAATATATATATATATAGAAACAAGGGTACAAATATAATTACATACAAAATTATATTACAAAAGAATTACAACACACATGGTAGCTCCTCGTGGATGTGGGGCGGGGATTGAGTCTGCTTGCCTCAATTATAAATCAATAGTCATATATATATATATATATATATATATATATATATACACACACACACATATATAGATAAAGACACTTACCATAGACTCTATAATTAGTTGAATGGAAACAATATGTGACAAGCAAAGCTACAAATGAAAGTAGCCTAGTAAAGCTATTTTTATTTTCAACTATTGTGTTGTGCTCTTTTAAGTTGGAAGTGTTACCGCTCTTAGGAAAACTGCGGGCCTTAACTGGTCTGGGCTTAACTACTGTGTAGTCCGCTTACGCTGAACAAATGTTACAAAAAGAATTTGGACAAAAGAAAATGGCTCAAATGACATTAATCTCCCCACATAGACAGATATACCTATTCTCACTTGGTTAAGAAGTTATCAATTAACTTTCATTCATTTATTCACTCATGTGTCGAGTAAAAATAGATGAATGAATGTTGAAATAAAAAATTTAAATAAATATGTTGAAATATAAAATTTAAATAAATTTTTTAGTTAATATAGCGTAACTCATGATGATAATGGTGAGTGATGGTTCTTTAATCCTTGATATTTTATCTACATCAAACAGTCATGGCTATTTTATCTAAAATAAAATTTTAATGTTAATCCTTGGATTAAATTAATATTCTTTAAAGTGATAAAGATGCATTTTGATATTTTTCCTAAAAGGCGTTGTGTGAAAATTTAAAATATCTTCTATGCAATGAGCGTATTGGTTGCAGTATCCTACAACTTGTTATTTGTCACGTATATAATGATATTTTATGAAAAAGAAAAACCACTGGCGCAGGGGTCAAAGGCCCATCCACACCTGCAAACCACACATTAAAATCTATAGCATGGGTATACATGCCACCATCAAAATTCTGTCTATAATGTGGAAAATATATTTTATTGATTATTTATATTGCATAGCATCCTATTATTAGGTTGAGTGCATACAACTCTGTACATTGTTGAAAATTTTCACTAATTAAAAGGATTCTCTATGACACCCAAACTATTTCTTAAACATTTAAGTAAAACTAAATTATTAATATTTTGTTAAAAATAATATTTAAATTTGTAGGGAGTTATTTTTTTAATAAAATATGTATATAAGAATTTGTATTTGATAAGATTTATAATGAGATTAAACTTTTTAAATTTATTTTATGTTATTTTTTTTTTTTTAAAAAAAAAAGATAAGATGATTTAATAAAAATAGAAAGCTACAATCTATAAAACCTCTTTTTATTCATTAACAGTTCAACACAACTCTTTGAAAAAAATGCTCTTAATAGATCACTCCTACCGATTTTGAAAGAAAATTTAGTTTCAAAATCAAAAAAGCTTTACAAGGTTTATCATCATATTATGTATTTTATTTAAATGCAAGAAATGCACTAGTGGACATGAGCAAGAATGCTTAGTTTTTTCTTTGATTTGCTTCCAACTAAAGATAACAATAGAATTAACAATAAAAGAAACTTTATTACTAAAGCATGCCGTGTAGAAACTAGGTTTTTTGGTCATATCTTGCGTTGTCTCTCTTACAAGTAGTTTTGAAATGAAAAACATGGCTTTGATGTTGTTCTTTGGCTTCCTTTTCATTTTCATTTCCTCTGTAACCACTTGTGATAGGTGTGTGCACCAGTCCAAGGTTGCTTAGTGTTAGGATCTGTACTCTAAGAGCTTGTAATTTATAAATATTTAAATAAATAACAAATAAAATATGTTTATTTTATTCAATTTATGTGCATTAATATATTTGTTTCATACTAATATTATGAAACATCATTGATTACTAATATAATATCAAAGTATATAAATGTTATATACAAGCAGATTTAATTTGATATAAATAATCTAAAGAGTCTTTGTAAAGCAAATGAAGTTGGGTACTTTATTTATAGTAAATTTACAATTACGATCCATTTCGTATTTAGAACGATAGTCTTATCCGAAACTATTTATGTAGTGACATGAAAATAAAGATATTTTATATAATAAAGATTATATAAGATTGAACCATAATAAAGATAAATCTTTAATAAATATCCATTAAACTTAGAGATTCATATTTATCAACTGGATGATCATATATGAATTGATTTTAATCCTGAGTGTATTATAGACTTCTGCTTATTGAGTTGTATCTTTTGATTTATATGGATGAGATCGGTACAGATGTCCGATCAATAACTTTATACTTTGAGAATATGATTTAGTAAGTAGTTGGAAACATTCTATACAATAGTGAAATTCACTTCTTCTTGCGAGAAGTAGAGAAGTAGTCCCCTTAAAGGTTCATTTAGATCTTGAATAATAAGAGTGCTCAATTTTTTGTTTATATGTAAACAGAAAGATAAATTCATAAGTTGTTACGAATATATTATTCATTAGAGAATCAACAGTACTTAAGGATCAAGAAATAATTAGAGGGGTAAAATGAACATTTTGATCTAGCTCTAATTATGAACTATTTATGGAGAGTCAAGTCATATGTAGTGATTATATCAATGGACATTGAAAATTTTAGATTGTATAAAAACATCTACAGTTTTAAGAGTGCAATCTTAGATTTTTAATAGAGTAACTTTAAGATTAATAATAGTGAATTATTTAATTAAAGAGTTTAATTAATAATTCTGATATTATTTGAGCTCAAAACTGTAGGTTCATCGGGTTCCTTTGATAACTCATTTTACTATAATAAACGTGTATATAAAATATTGTAATTAGATAATCCAATTATAATTGTTACATAAGTAGCAAAATATGTATTCACTTGATATTTGAATAATATTGATTATTCAAATTATTTAATAATTAATTAGTTAATTATTAATTATGAATTAATAATTATTTAATTAATTTTATAAAATGTTTTGAATCGATTCACTATAGTGACTCTGATTTAAATTAATTATGAATTAATTAATTTGAGGTGGCAAGTTCGATTCCAAAATATGATATGAATTAATTTTGAATTAATTATGTTATATAGGGTAAAAGTTTAATTTTAACAAACATAGGGTTCAAGGTTAATTTTGATTAATGAAACCCTAATTATTGCCTATAAAAGGAAAAGAAATAGTTTTTTTTTTTTTAGTAGTTTTGGTTATGTTGTACATATAGTTGAGAAACAAAAAGAAATTTTTTTTTCTACAGCAAATACAAAGAACAAAAATTTGTGTCTTTGTTCCCTGTATAACCAAAACAAACACTCACATCTTATAAACATTGATTTGATTTTCTTTATAAAAAAGAAATCAAAACTAAATGAACACAGTTCTATATAATTGTGTTAATTCACTTGTTTCTTAGTGTAGAGACATATCAAGGAAGGTTAGGTGGTGAGTAATCCACAGAGTTCAATATAGAAGATAAAAATCTTATTTTTATTTCTTTATATTATTTTATTTCATTATTTTATGAATTTAGAGTTATAAAAAAGTTTTTAAACTCATAGTTACGCAAATTCTTATTTTTAACAAAAACAATTGTTGTTGTTTTTTTTTTTTTTTTTTTTGTTTACTTGGTATTAGAGTCTTAGTTCCAATAAAACAGTAATTGTGAAATAATATGTTTTGTATTGATTTATATGTTATTAAATAGGCACCGTTATTTTTTATTTGATTATAATGTGATATATTTTGTATTCATATTTGATAAATGGGGATTGCATGGTATGATCGTTAATTGTATAGTTCTTTGGTTAATTAATTCGATTAATTTTGTAAGCTTTTTGTAGCAATGTCTTCATTGTAAATTAATAAATTTTTTTTTTTATTTTTTCTGTAAATTGATACGGAATAGGGCTGAAATTTTGCTGCTGTTAGGGGTGAAAATTGCGATTGTATATGGAATTGTTTTAACAAACAATTGATGTGCAATCGGTGCAAAAGTTGCATCTAGTTTGATGCAAAATTGCACCGAACAATGTTGTGTGCATTGGATGCACAAGAAGTACCAAACAGGTGTCTGCAACTAGTTGGTGCACCTGCTTGGTGCGCATGGCTGGGACAGCAACTCGAAGGCTTGTGCGGACTGGTTTTGAACCAGTTGGATGTGCGATCGAAGTAAGATTGCACGGAACAGGTCTGGTTCAGCTGGACGGCAGCACAGAAAGGGTTGTGTTGGTCTAATGCCGTGACTGGTTTTGAACCAGTTAGCTATGCACTTTGGTTAATTGAAGGGAAAAAACAACAATTATATTTGTTAAAGATAAAAATTTACGGAACTATGAGTTTCAAAACTTTTTTACAAAATTCAATAACTCTAGATTTATAAAACAATGAAATAAAATAATATCAACAAACAAAAATAAGATTTTTACCTTCTGTATTGATTTATGTAGATTGTTCATCATCTAGTCTTCCTTAATGTATATTTACACCAAGAAATAAATCAGTGGACACATTTATATAAAATTGTGTTCACTTACTTTTGATTTTTTTTCCAAAAGAAAATCAAATCAATGCTCAGAAGAGATGAGTGTTTGTTTTTAATTATACAGAGAACAAAAATACAAATTCTTGTTTTCTGTATTTGCTGTAGAAAAAAAAGTTCTTTTTATTTCTCAAACACACGTATAGCATAACCAAATATCCCAAGAGAAAAACGTATTTCTTTTCCTTTTATAGTAAACAATTAGGGTTTCATTAATCAAAATTAACATTGAATCTCATATTTGTTAAAATTAAATTTTTGTCCCATTGTTGACGTTCGGAAACGGTCAACCAGAGATTCTGGGGCTCAGACGGCGAGCTTGGTAATTAAAGGTTCTGGTCGTACCGATAGAAAGATAGTAAATGGGTAATTAATGAAGTTCAAGGTTGGTGGTGATTAATTCAGGTGGAGGAATGTCAGTCCTGGAAGTTGATCGGATTTGATGAGGTGATCAGTAAGGAGTTAAAGAGAAAGAGAGAGAGAAGAAACACAAAGATTATTACGTGGTTCGGTAGTTGCACCTATATCCACGGTCACTCTGGAGTAATTCCGGTAGAGTGACAGTTCTCTAGTATGTCTAACTTGTCTGTACAGTAAAAATGTCTCCCAGTTTTATAGAGGAGGAGAGATCACAATAGAAAATACAAAAGAAAGTTCTACACGTTACTGGCAACGACTAATTTCAACTAATCCTAACATTGCCATACTGCATTAATTGTAAAGGTAATGATGATTTTCTTTTTGAATACGTCTGCATTTAATGTTCCTGGAAAGGTCTTCACTTCATTAAATGCTTCTGGGTAATTGTGTAGGCAGTTTCTGACGGGAAATCATGAGAGTTGGTACTCTGACAACTTGCTATACACGATATCTCCTGAGTGAGCCCTTTGATCAGCCAGGCGATGCACACTGGAGAAGAGGTAGACGGTCTGGTCTCTCGACCTGTGCGACCTCGCGAGCTCCACGAGCTGAAGGTACGGGCAGGAGGCATTCTGGGAACTGTTGCTGGCTTGCGACCTGGACGACCTCATGAGCTGGGCTCGCGACCGCTGGTTCCATCCTTGGACCTCCTGGGCTCTTGCTTCTGTTCAAGTTAATAAGGCCTGTACTGGCCCATGTAGGCTGAACGAGAAAATGGGTATAACATCAAGCCCCCCAGCTCTCTGTGCGTTCTGTGGACTGAGAGTTGATTCAAATATATGATTGGTGCCCATTTTCGTACTTTCTGGTGTCGTTTCAATCTCCGCACTGTAACCGTTGACACGTGGCGTCCATACAGGCGTTGGAGCCGAAAAACGTGTCTCAGAACCGTATGCATTAAATGTGCAAGTCTTGTAACTGACAGGCGTGATGGCACATCACCGAGATTGGTGCCTAGTTGTTGGATCTTTGACGGTTATGCCTTTATGCTGGATCGGATGGCTGGGGATAGACGTCCTGGCCTATATAATCCACAGGTCTTCTCATATTCCCCTTTTTGCTTTCCTGATACGACTCCAGCACTTTTCTTTCCATTATTTCTTCTTCTCTGCTTCTTCTGGTTTGTTATTCGCCGTTAGACAATCTCTCTAGACTTCGCCACTACAGGAATCAGCCGCCGTTCTCAGCAAGCCGTACACAGCTTGAACAAGGTAATTCTTCTCTCGCTTTGATTTTTATGTTACTGTAGGATTTGCTCTTGGTTTGTGTTGCTAGTTTCTACTTCTGTATCACGTCTGTGGGTCCCTGTATGCTTGTTTGGTCTTTAGAGATTTGTCATAATCGTTGCTTGAGTACCTACATACGCTAGGGGCAACCTGGCCTCTAACCGTGTCCCGTATTGCTGCTGTTTAGGACTTTTGATGAAAGTGTCCCCCTATAACCTGGTAGGATACCTGTAAACATAGGGTTAGCAATACACATATTTAGGGTGATAGAGTACCTGACGGGCCCATGTCTCTGGGCCTTCCATTGCCTTTGGAGGCCAAACGTGCGACCTGACATATAGGACAATAGCTCTAGGAACTCTTTTTTCGTGTCTTACTAGGCTCAGCATGCTGTAAGCATTCTGATGTCATTCCTACTATGTTGTAGATGTCAGGTCGCTCACGCACTGGTCGAGGCAGGGCTTCTGCTTCAACGAGGCAGGAAGCACGCAAGACTAGTGAAACCGAGGCCACGACCTCGCGAGCTAGCGTGTCCGCCGAGGAGGTCGCAGGAGGGGACGAGGTCGCTGAGGAGCAGACCCCCATCCTTTTAAACACACGCCCTCGCTCATTACTCTTTCAAAGCTAGAGGCTTAGGCTCAGGAGTTCACCTTCCACCTTGGGGTGTCGAGCAAACGTCCCCGCGGACAGTGATTGAGCCGCTCATCCTCCCGAAGGCTTTGTGGCGATCAGCCGCGAGCATATGGAGCTCGGCTTTAGGTTCCCTATTCTTGGCTATCTCAAGAATCTCCTGAATGACCTGAAACTCGTGCCATTCCAATTAACCCCAAATTCGTATGCCTACATAACCACTCTAGCTGCGGCGTTCGTTAAGTACAAACTAGGGTTCCCTACACTTCGCATCCTCCACAGCATTTTCAGCTTTAAGGCGATCTCGGGAAAGGACGGACTCTACTACGCCACGCCTCGCCAACACTCTCATTACAGGGCGTACTTACCCCAGAGTTGCACTAAGTCCAATGTGGGGGAGTACAAGTCAAATTAGGCCCTGGTCACATGCCCTTCGCTCGCAGGGCTGGATAATAAGAGTTTCGTACGGGAACCTAGTAGGACATAAGCACTTAAATATTCATTTATATATATATATTTTTTTATAAGCTGGCTTTTGCCTTGCAGGTGTTGCTGCTCCTAAGTACAAGCTTAGAAGGGACGAGCTCGCTATTCTGGACGCTTATGCAGCGGCCAAGAGACCAACTGAGGACTTTCTTCCCCTCCGGTAGCGAGCTGGTAGAGCGGGGTCTCGCACCATCTGCCACAGGTCCTCTTCTGAACATAGTCCAGCACTTGGGAATAAGGGGGAAAGGTGCGAGGTTCTTTCCGCCCTTGCTGCTCCTGCACAGTCTGAGTCAGATCCGCAGCCCCTGCAACGAAGGTCGCCGAGCACGAGCTTCTCTACCAACCCATCTTCAGGCAACATGGGAAGGCTCACGATGTCCGTTCCTCCTCTCAGGTCGGTTCCACCTGCCAGACCGACCGAGGTCGTCGACGTGGACGACACTTCCTCAGACCGCTCACAAAGAGCGCCCTCTCAGCCTGCTGCAGCTGCTCCTTCTCCAACCAGGTCGTCTATCACTCCTCAGAAGCGGGCTGCCCCATCTGAGGGGCAAAGTCCTCCCCAGCCAAGAGGGCCGAGGTTTCTGTCGAGGGGGACTTACCTATGGGGCCGGAGTCTGAGGCCCTGATTAGGAAAAGGAAAGGGAAGGCTATAGCTGGGCCCCCGACTCCAAAGCAGAAGTGTGTCATTGAGGTCCACCAGGCTGAGGCTGTTGTTATCGGTAGGGAGCCGGGTACTGAACCACCAGGACGACCTGCGAGGCCTGCAACGAATGAACAGGCAGATTCCGAGCTCCGCTCTTAGGCGGCAAAGGAGATGGAATACTTAAACAGCTTCGTGGAGCTCATGCCCGAAGTAATGGGAAGGCGCAACCCAAAGATGCAGAAAGCTGAGCTTACAGGCCGGCACCTCGTAGGCTATGTAGCTCGTCATGCTACGTTGGTAAGGTTCACACCCCTCTATACTTTAATTTTCTTCTTTCTTTTTCAAAAGATCCTTTACTATCTCTTCTATCTTTTCAGCTTGGTATGGCGTCTGTGAAGTTGATGAGGGAGACAGATTATCACATTAATGAGAGGGAGGCCTTTAGGATGTCCCAGGAGCAGTTCGAGGAGGAGAGGAGACTACTGCATGATGAAATCAATCTCCTCCAAAAGGATCATGGAGAGCTTTCTACCAAGCTTCGAGATGCTGATGCGGCCTTGTCACAAGAGACCGCTCGCAGGGAGGCTGCTACCTCTGAGGTCAGCAAGGCCCAAAGTGAACTGAAACAGGTGAAGGGCGAGCTTAGTGCTGCAAAGGTAAAGATAGAGGTTGCTGAGATAAAGTAAGTCAGCATCAATGGGACTTGGCTGCAGCTAAAGGGAATCTCACGAGGGTCGAGGAGAAGCGGGCCAAGGCAGGAGCGAAACTGGCTCAGACAAAGGAGAAGCTGGCTCAGACCGTGGCGGGCATTGAAGCCAAGTTAGCTCGGGAGCGGGACAAGATCGAGGAAGAGGTCGAGAGGGCGTTTCTGTTCAGCATGTGGGAGCGCTACCCGGACTTGGACTACTCCTTCTTTGGGTCAGTCGAGGTCCAAATGATCCGGAAGTTCGCGGAGCTCACTGCAGGTGCTCAGGGCGCGCAACATGCGGATACTTCCTCTGCTCCCCCAGTTGATCCATCTGTTGTCCCAATCCCTTTGCCAGAACAGGTCCTCGAGGTACCTCCACCTTTAGAGGGTCCTCCAATGCCTGAGCCCCCAGTAGAGGCCCTTCCTGATTTACCAGCTCCTGAGCCCGTCCCTGAGGCAGAGCCCCCAATAGAAGCCCCTGTTGATCTTGCTCCTTCAGACGAACCAGCTGGTGTCTAGGGCATTTTAACTTCATTTGTTTGTTTGATTTCTTGTGATTTTTTTTTTATTTGTTTGAACTCGAACAACGAGCTTGAAGCTCGATATTATAATACGTTCCCTGCACAATTCCAATACTTTGTCCAAGTGTAGATATGCATATTTTACTTATATGATGGGCAATTAACAGACAATGAATACACCATTATAAGTATTAAAATTTGCTAAGTAAATCACAATCGTGAAAATCATGTTAACTTACGATCCCGTTAACTGCAGTCAGCGACTGTAATAATACATCAGCTCGTAAAGATTTGAATTCGGCAAATAGCTTGGTCGAGCAAAGTATTTGATCATGCCTGTAACATCGTTAGACAAGCCCTAAAGGATTGGCGGGAACTTACAGTTAGTGAGGAGCTCGAAATTTCCTTAACCCCTATGTTTCAATGATGTTGAGTGCGCCTGACAGCAGTATTTTCCCGAACTTTGAGATTCTAGCCCGTGGCTGCATTCGTAGTTCAAGGGTGAGCCCCTTTTGCGAGGTCGCGGGCAGCTTTATATTTGAGAGGCGTAGCCTTACCCCCTCCCGCAAGGTCGCAGGGCAATTGATTCGTGAGGTCGCGGACAGCTTTATATTTGAGAGGCGTAGCCTTACCCCCTCCCGCGAGGTCGCGGGGCAATTGATTCGCGAGGTCGCGGGCAGCTTTATATTTGAGAGGCGTAGCCTTACCCCCTCCCGCGAGGTCGCAGGGCAATTGATTCGCGAGGTTGCGGGACATAGCGGCTGCAAACTAAGAAATGAACTTGATACTTGCCGATGTAAACCTCTGTTAGTGAGCATTGGACTGATGAGACATCCTCGATTGAGGTTTTTTATGGACACTTATTGTCAGAATATGCTTGTGGCTTTGGCCAGATATTCTATGCGAGCATTTTAGTTGCGAATGATTCCTTGGATTTTTACACATATATCTTCAAGGAATAATATATATATAGGCATATATGATAATATATCGCAGCTCGATTTCTTGATAAATAGATTTCATTAGCTTTGCTCTTTTTAGCATGTATATTTGCTGGTTCAAACAATTTGCTTTTTGCATCAAACATGACACATACAACAGAAAACAAGTGAAAGCATGTTTACAGACAATCGTCAAAAGAAACATGTACAAAGTTAGAGCGGGCTGACAGTTCTCAGGTGTAGTACGGCCGCAGGTGTTCAGCATTCCAGGCTTGGGGTAACTCCGATCCATCCATGCTGGCCAAGTGGTAGGCTCCATTCTTCAGGTTCTGCTTGATGAGGTACGGCCCCTCCCAGTTGGGCCCGAGCACCCCATCGCTTGCCTTGCGAGCCCCGGGGAGGACTAACCTGAGAACAAGGTCCCCGGCTTTGTAGCTTCGAGCTCGCACCTTCTTGTTATAATACCTGGCAACTCTCTGCTGGTACACTGCTACCCTCAGGCGAGCTGTCTCCCTTGCTTCCTCGGCTAAGTCTAAACTGGCCGCGAGCAGCTGGTCATTGTCTTCAGGTCGGAACGAGGCCCTTCGCTGGCTGATGACTTCAAATTCTGCCGGTATCATGGCCTCCGTTCCATATACCATGGAAAATGGGGTTTCGCCTGTCGAGCTGCGGACCATGGTCCTGTACGCCCAGAGGACTTTTTGTAACTCGTCAGTCCAAGCCCCATTTCTTGCCTCTAGCCTGGTCTTCAAAGTCTGCTTGATGATCTTATTCACAGCCTCGACCTGACCATTAGCCTGAGGATGGTCCACAGCCAAGAAGCTCTTCACGATTCCGAGCTCATTGCAGAAGTCTATGAATTGCTCGCTGGTGAACTGAGTCCCATTGTTTGTGACGAGCTGCTGAGGGATCCCGAACCTGCAGATGATGTTGTCCCACACAAACTTTTCTATCTTCGTTGTGGAGATTTCTGTTAGCTCCTTAGCTTCAGCCCATTTGGTGAAGTAATCCACAGCGACCACCGCATGCCTGTAACTTCCTCGAGCTATGGGCAAGGGTCCGATGAGGTCCATCCCCCATATTGCGAAAGGCCATGGACTCACCATCTACTGTAGGTAAGCTGGTGGAGTTCGTGGGACCTTAGCGAATCTCTGGCACTTATAACACTTCTTCACCAGATTTATGGCATCCTACTTCATAGTTGGCCAGTAGAACCCCTGTCTGAGGGCCTTCTGGGCCAAGGACAATGCTCCTGCGTGGTTCCCACAGTGACCTGCGTGAATATCGTTCAGCACCGCCTCACAGTCCTCATCATCTATACATCGCAGTAGCGGGGTTGAGAACCCCTTCTTGTACAATCTGTCATCATAAATATAGTATCGAGCTGCTCTAGCTCGCATGCGGCGAGCTTCCAGCTTGTCCTCTGGCAGCTTTCCTTCCTGCAAGTAACTCAACAACGAGCTCATCCAGGAGTTGGTCCGGCCCGAATGACCATCGTTGCATCTTCGTCCTCGATGCTCGGAGCTGGTAGGAATTCCACAGGGATGGACTCAAGGAGATCTGCATCTTAGGAGGTCGCTAAGCGGGTCAGGGCATCTGCGTTAAAGTTCTGTGCCCTGGGGATCTGGTTCACTTCAAACCCCTTGAAAGCCCCCAGCAACTCCTTCACCTTTTGGACGTATTTCGACATCCTCCTTCCCTTGGTTTGATATTCTCCCCTGACATGATAAACAATAAGCTGAGAGTCACTGAAGACTTTTACCTGCTCAGCTCGTACCTCCTTAGCTAGGCGGAGTCTGGCAAGCAGCGCCTCGTACTCGGCCTCATTGTTGGTAGCTCGGAATCCAAACCTTAAAGCACTTAGGATTTTGTGACCTTCTGGACTGACCAGCATTATCCCAGCTCATGAGCTATGCTCGTTAAAGGATCCGTCTACATAAAGCTCCCAAACCTGATCGCCTGTTAGCTCTTCCTGATCTGGTATGGGTCCTGTAAATTCCACCACAAAGTCTGCGAGTGCTTGGGCCTTGAACGCTGTTCTAGGCTTGAATTCTATGTCGAACTAAGCGAGCTCGATGGCCCACTTGAGGAGTCTGCTTGAAGTGTCTGCTTTCTGGAGGACTTGCCTGAGAGGGTACTGTGTGAGAACCTCTATTTGATGAGCTTGGAAGTAGGGACGTAGCTTCCTGGAGGCGGTTACCAGGCAGTATGCAAGCTTCTCCATTTGTGAATACCGGGTCTCCGCATCAACCAGCCTTTTACTGATGTAATACACGGGCAGCTGCATCTTCCCTTCTTCTCTCACCAAGGCTGCGCTCAGCGCGTGTTCAGAAACACCAAAGTACAGGAATAGCTTCTCCCCGTCCTTAGGTTTGGACAGAAGTGGGGCCTGGCCTATGTACTCCTTCAGCCTCTGAAATGTTTCTTCGCAATGCTCATTGCATTCAAAGTTCCTGGCCTTATTTATAGCTTCAAAGAATGGCACGCACTTGTCAGTAGCTTTTGAGATGAACCGGCTGAGAGCCGTGACCTGGCCATTGAGACTCTGCACGTCCTTGATTTTCGAGGGGGACCTTATTTCCACAAGCGCCTTGATCTTCTCCGGGTTGGCCTTTATCCCTCTGCTATTTACAATAAATCCGAGGAACTTTCCGGACGCTACCCCAAAGACACACTTCAGGGGATTTAACTTCATCCGATAATTTCTGAGGATTTTGAATGTCTCATCCAGGTCGCGAACATGATCTGCTGCTTTCTGGGACTTTACCAGCATGTCATATACGTATACTTTCATGGTTTTCCCAATCTGGTCTTGGAACATAGCGTTGACCAGTCGCTGGTAGGTGGCTCCTATGTTCTTCAGTCCGAATGGCATCACCTTGTAACAGTATAACCCCCTATCGGTGACAAAAGAGGTGTGTTCTTCGTCCTGCGAGCTCATGGAGATTTGGTTGTATCCTGAATAGGCATCCATGAAACTCAAGAGTTGGTGCCCAGCGGTTGCGTCTACCAGCTGATCAATCCTGGGTAGTGGGAAGTTGTCTTTCGGGCAAGCCTTGTTCAGGTCGGTGAAGTTAATGCATGTCCTCCATTTTCCGTTCTTCTTCTTCACAAGGACTGGATTTGCAACCCAAACAGGATAACGGGCTTCCCTAATGAACCTGTTAGCTAGCAGCTTCTCGACCTCCTCCTTCAAAGCTGTATACTGTTCCGAGGTCATCGGCCTCCTTTTCTGACGGACTGGCCTGTGCTGGGGATCTATGTTCAGTCTGTGACACATAACATCAGGATCTATCCCCACCATGTCTCCATGGTTTCAGGCGAAAACGTCAAGGTTCATCTTTAGGAATTCTATGAGCTCAGTCTTCACTTCTGGTAGCAGGTCTCTTCCTACCTTCACACATCTCTCTGAGTCTACTTCGCTGACCCGCACATCCTCTAGCTCTTCAATAGGTCCCGTGGCCCTGTCCGCATCCACCTCGCGAGGGTCGAGGTCGTCGCTTACCCCAGTTTCAGAGATGACTTGTGGTTGGACACCCGAGACCACTTTTACTTTCCGTCCTCGGACTCCCATCTTCATTGCATCTTTATAGCATCGCCTAGCCAACTGCTGTTCTCCTTTGACACAGCCTACTCCGTTGGGGGTTGGGAACTTGACTGTCAGTGATCTGATGGAGGTGACCATGTCTAGCTCGTTTATCGAAGGTCGCCCCAAGACCACGTTGTATGCTGAAGGACTGTCAATGATCAGGAAGTCCGTAAAAGCTATAGCTTGCCGACCTGGTTCCCCGAGGGTGAGAGGTAATTTGATCTGACCTATCGGTATCACTGCATCTCCTGTGAATCCGTAGAGGGGTTCTGGTGAGGGTGTTAACTGCTCAGGCCCTAACCCCATCAGGTCATAGCAGCCCTTATACATGACATTGACCGAGCTGCCGGTGTCGATCATTACCCTTCGCACTTCGATGTTACTGATCTAGGCCCGGATTACAATCACGTCGTTGTAGGGCCAGCGTACTCCTCTCTCGTCCTCCTCGGTGAATACAATGCTGTCTGAGGACGTTTTTGCCCTTTTGGCGGGTCCCTCGGCTCCTCCATATTCTGTCAGTAGGTTATGGTTGGCTTCTCGCACGTACCTCTGGTGCGACCTGTTTGACGTACCTGCCACATGAGGCCCACCATAAATAGTGAAGATTGTCCTTACAGCGGGCTCACGCTCGGGCTCTTGAGCTCGCTGAGGCTGCTGTTGTTCGGGCTGCAGGTCTTGTCCCTGAGGTCGTTGGTGTTGAGGTCACCTGCCAGCGAGCTGCACTACATACTCTCCCATGCGGCCTTGTCTTATAAGTTCTTCAATGGCATCTTTCAACTGCCAGCAGTTTGAGGTATTGTGTCCGTTCTCATTATGGTAGACACAGTATTTTCTTGGGTCCCGGTGTCGATTAGGGGATCCAGTCAGAGATGGCTTCTCGAAATTCTCCTTGTTTCTTTCTACAGCGAAGATTCTGTCTTGCCTGTCCGACAACACACTATAGCTTTCATATCGGCTCGGACGCCAGGGTCGCTCCACCCTCGGCCCTGGTCTAGCTCGCTTCACCACAACATTGGCAGTCTAGTGTCTCGGTTCCCCTGGCTTATCACTGCCATGGTTCTTCCTCTTCTCGCGGTGGGAACTGCTCGCTTCACCCCGCTGACCGTCGGGTTTCTTAACCCCGAAGGCTTCTTCCCATCTAATCTCTTTGGCGGCCCTTTCGTAGAACTCCCCCAGATCTTTCACTCGGGACTTGTAAGTGCTCTCGTATAGCTTCCCATCCTTCCTTAGCCCTGTAGAAATAGCTGTTAAAATACTCTCGTCAGAGGGCGTTTCCACATTACTCACCTCCTCTCTGAACCGATTAATGTAATCCTTCAAGGACTCGTTTTGCTTCTGGAAGATGGTAGCGAGGTGACAGGCTGGCGCGAGCTGCCTCCTCAAGGCCTTATATTGGTCCAGGAACCTCTTCTGACATTCTCTCCAGCTTCCGATGCTGCGGGCTGGAAGGCCTTTGAACCAAGCTCGCGGAGCATCTCCTAGAGTAGCTGGGAACACTCGGCACTTTACCAGCGGGTCGTCTGTCTGAAGATCCATCTGTACATTGAAAACGTCCAGATGGTCATAAGGATCTATCCTGCCGCCGTATGGAGGGATATTGGAGAGTTTAAACTTCGCTGGTAAGAGGTACTATCTCAATCTCCCGGGTGAATGGTACCCTGCGATTCTCCCGCTCTTCCCCGTTCTGGGCTCCAGGTCGAGCTTCCAATTGCTGGACCCTCTGTAACAATTCCTCTACCACTGGGTCCTGGGTCAGAGATCGTCGACTGGGGTTCCATCTACTAGTACTTTCCTGCTCCCCAACGTGACGATTCTGTGACCTGCCCCTCTTCGTCGAAAGCTTCTACGTGCCTGGGGGCCCTCTACGGCTCGGGCTCATAACCTGCACGGTATCCGCGGACTCGTTCTGGCCCACGACTACCCTCTTCGCGCCTAGCGCCCTCGATGCTCGCCCTTGCCCTTATTCCGTTCTGGCGAGGTGATGTCTCCCGCTCTTGGTTCTGCCCCCTAGCTCTTCTTAGGTGTAAGTTCGAAGAGCGGGCTGATCCTTCGGTCAGCGACCTTTCCCTAGCGGCTACCCCCTCTGGAGTTGGGATCTCTTCCGAAGGTCGACGGCGAGCTCTGCCTGGTGGTGCGACCTCCACCTGTCTTTGCACCGCACGGGCTTGGACTTCCATCAATGCCCTGACTGTCGTCGTTAACTCCCTTACTGTATCTTCCAGAGCTCGCTGGCGCTGCTGCCATTCCTGAGCGACCTCATTTCCTGAAGGTGAGGCGCTCTGTTCCTCTCGAATTTCATGTCGTTCTTCTGCCACTCCGACACTCCTTGTTGCCTTGATCCTAGCCATGACAGACAAGTATAAGTGAATATGAAATAGTGATTAGATGGAGATTACCAGGTCACTATTGGGCCCTCCTTCTAGTGTCAAAAGATGTTGACGTTCGGAAACGGTTAACCAGAGATTCTGGGGCCCAGACGGCGAGCTTAGTAATTAAAGGTTCTGGTCGTACTGATGGAAGGATAGTAAATGGGTAATTAATGAAGTTCAAGGTTAGTGGTGATTAATTCAGGTGAAGGAATGTCGGTCTTGGAGGTTGGTCGGATTTAATGAGGTGATCAGTAAGGAGTTAAAGAGAAAGAGAGAGAGAAGAAACACAAAGATTTTTTACGTGGTTCGGTGGCTGCACCTACATCCACAGCCACTCTAGAGTAATTCCGGCAGAGTGACAGTTCTCTAGTATGTCTAATTTGTCTGTACAGTAAAAATGTCTCCCAGCTTTATAGAGGAGGGGAGATCACAATAGAAAATACAAAAGAAAGTTCTACACGTTACTGGCAACGGCTAATTTCAACTAATCCTGACATTGCCATGCTGCATTAATTGTAAAGGTAATGATAATTTTCTTTTTGAATACGTCTGCATTTAATGTTCCTGGAAAGGTCTTCACTTCATTAAATGCTTTTGGGTAATTGTGTAGGCAGTTTCTAGCGGGAAATCATAAGAGTTGGTAACTCTGACAACTTGCTATACACAATATCTCCTGAGTGAGCCCTTCGATCAGCCAGGCGATGTACATTGGAGAAGAGGTAGACGGTCTGGAGGTTCCCGCGAGCTCGCGACCTGTGCGACCTCGCGAGCTCCATGAGCTGAAGGTACGGGCAAGAGGCATTCTGGGAACTGTTGCTGGCTTGCGACCTGGATGGCCTCATGAGCTGGGCTCGCGACCGCTGGTTCCATCCTTGAGCCTCCTGGGCTCTTGCTTTTGTTCAAGTTAATAAGGCCTGTACTGGCCCATGTATGCTGAACGAGAAAATGGGTATAACACCCATATAACATAATTAATTCATATTATATTTTGGATTGAACTTGTGACCTCAAATAAATTAATTCATAATTAATTTAAATCAAAGTCACTATTAAGAATCGATTCAAAACCTCTTATAAAATTAACTAAATAATTATTAATTCATAATTAATCATTAAATAATTTGAATAATCAATATTATTCAAATACTAAGTGAACATATATTTTGCTACTTATGTAACAATTGTAATTGGACGATCCAATTATAATATTCTATATACACGTTTCTTATAGTAAAATAAGCTATCAAGAGGACTCGATATACCTACAGTTTTGAGCTTCAATAATATCAAAATTATTAATTAAACTCATTAATTAAATAATTCACTATTATTAATCTTAAAGTTACTTCACTAAAAACTTAATATTGCACTCTCAAAACTGCAGATATTTTTATACAATCTGAAATTTTCAGTGTCTATTGATTTAATCAGTATTTATGATTTAACCCTCCATAAATAGTTTATAATTAGAACTAAGTCAAAATGTCCATTTTACCCTTTCAATTATTTCTTGATGCTTAAGTATCATTAATTCTCTAATAAAAAATACATTCATAACAACTTATGAATTTATCTTTTTGTTTACATATAAACACAAAGTTGAGCACTCTTATTATTCAAGACCTGAATCAACCCTTAAGGAAACTACTTCTCTACTTTTTGTAAGGAGTGGATTCCGTTATTGTATAGAATATTTCCAACTACTTGCTAAATTATATCTATAAAGTGTGAAGTTATTAACCGAACATCTGTACCGATCTCACCAATGTAAATCAAAGGATATAATTCAACAAACAAAAGTCCATAATTTACTCAGGATTAAGATCAATTCATATATGATCATCCAATTGATAAATATGAATCTCTAAGTTTAACAGATATTAATTAGAAACTTATATTTATCGTGATCCAATCCTATATAATCTTTATTATATAAGGTGTCTTTATTTCTATATCACCACATGAATAGTTGGATAAGGATTTTATGAAATCCACATCTAGATCAGTATTCACCCTTGATGGTGGAGCCATTATATGGAGGATTGTTAAGCGATCTTGCATTGTTGACTTCACCATAAAGGTCGAATGTGTAGTAGCTTGAGAAGTAGCTAAAGAAGCAGCTAAGGCTCTATAAATTCTTGATTGATTTGGAAGTTGTTCCAAATATAGATAAATCACTCATCTTTTATTGTGATAATAGTGATGCAGTAGCCCATTCCAAAGAACTAAGAAACCACAAACGAGGGAAGCATATAAAGAGGAAATATCATCTTATTAGAGAGATGTGAATGTAATGAAGATTACATCACAAAACAACCGTGCTAATAAATTTACAAAGACATTAACAGTTAAAGTGTTTGAAGGTCACCTAGAGGGTTTAGGATTACAAGATACGTCTCATCTACTCTTGGGCAAGTGAAAGATTGTTAGAGTTTGTGCCCTAAGAACTTATAATTTATAAACATTTAAATAAATAACAAATAAAGTATGTTTATTTTATTCAATTTATGTGCATTTGTAAACAACTTGCTTCATACGAATATCATGAAATATTTTTTATTACTGATGTAATCTTAAACTAAACATATAAATGTTATATATAAGTAGATTTATTTTGAGATAAATAATGTAAAGAATTTATAGAAAACGGGCTGTGTTTGTCTGTTGGAGTGACTGGTTTTGAACCAGTTAGTTATGGATTTTGGTGGTTGTTAATGAACCAATTAGAAGTGCGTATTGGTGTGCCGTTTGTGCAGTTTGGTGCGCTGGTTGTGAACCAATTTGGTGTCCAATACGGCTATGCGACCAGATGTGCACTGGTATGTTGCGATTGATGGGCTGGTGGTTGTGTTTGCGCATGGCTGGTATGTGTGTGCAAAGACTGGTTTTAAACCAGTTTGCTTTGAAGTTTGATGGGATGGTTCAAGGGCTATTGGTGCCCTGGACTGTTACGTTGAAAGACAGTGCATGTGTTGTAGTTTGATGTGCTGATGTAGGTCTGGAATGGCTGGATGATAGCGTGCAGGGCTATGCAAACAGCTTTGTGTGCTATCTTGTCCTGCAGCACGGAAACTGCCAAGCAATTATAATGCAAATTTGATGGGTTAGTGCTTGTGATGCACGACTTGGAGGCATGCACAATAAGCATTTGTACTGCACAACAAGTGCAGCAGCCTACATGCACTATGGCTGTTGCCACCCAGCAGCCAAAAAGCTACTGGACTATTCCTGGGCAGCCTAAATGTGGTCCGTTTCTAGTTCTTCCCAAATTTCGGGTTTCCGTTTTCAATCGTAAAGTTATTAAAAATAGTCTACTCATTTTGAATAATTTTTATTGGCTTCAAAAACCAAGAAATGGGCTTTTAACCCAATCCATTTGATGAAGATTCTTGATAATTAAATCAGATTTAATTTTGAACCTAAGAGAACTCATGAAGATTTTTGAAGCCCATAAAGACCTTAAAGATTATGAAGACTACAAGTGAAGGCCAAAGAATGTCTTGATTAATTTATATAATCTTCAAATTAGATTTAGGTTGTTAAAACCAAAGAACCTAGTCATACATATGTTATTTATTTAAATTATTTATTATGTGATAATTGGATAATTTGTTGATAACACAATCATATATAAAATATATTATATAGAATAGAGAGTGCCTACTTGTTGTATTATAATATGACATACATATATGTATTATTATTTATTTTTCCTAGTAAATAGTTTATTAGTTAAAATAAAGATAATAATACATAGATAAAGGTAAACCTCCCCTACTATTAGATAGCTGTTAATTTAGAGAAATGGTAAAGGTCATTTCTTGTATAAGGACGAAAATACCCCTAAACAATGACAAGAGTGGGAGCACCAGTCATATAATATATGTTTATAATTTAATTAAAAAGATAAAATTTAATTAAAAATTCATCTTTCATCTTCCTTATCGCCACCTACAGAAATTCATCATCGTTTAATCCCAAATCATAACTCCATCCATCATCATCTTCCTCATTCATCCATCATCATCTTCATTTCATCATCTCCATTATTTTTTAAAAATATTTTTAAAATTAACAAAATAAAAAATCATTTAAGCTCTTTTCTTTTCCTTTCAATTTTCTTAGCAACCAAACATCAAATTTTCCCAACAATCATCACCTTATCTCTCTCTCTTTTCTCACCTCACCCCCTTTTTCATCTTTTGCTTCTTCTCTCATCTTCTCGACTTCTTCAAACTTCCAGTGAAAGCAATGCAAAATGGAGACTATTTCAGAGACTATCTAGGTCTCCACCACACTGGAGACCTAAGTGGACTCCATTGAGGTCGATGGAGGCTCAGTTGGTCTCCACTGACCTAGTGGTCATGAATAAATGACCAGTTAGGTCTCTAATGATAGAGACTCGAAATTGGGTCTCCAAAAAGGATCTCCCATTGGTAGAAGCCTACTAATTTTTTTTCCTTTTTTTCAATTTTTTTTTTTTTTTTGAATTTCCTCATGAATTTTCTTGTGGATATGGTTGAATTTCCTTTAAGGTTTTTGAATATCTATTTTGAATTTCCTTGTGAATTTTCGATGAGATCTTGTGGTTGTTAGTTGGTGAGGAAATATGGGTTGGGGTGAGGCAGGGGGGAGGGGGTGGGGGGGGGGGGGGGGGGGGGGGTGTTTTATGTTGAAGATTTGGGTTGTGAGATTGATTAAAGATGAGTCTTATGTTTGCATTGATGATGAAAAAGAATTTATGTTGATGATAGTGAGCTGGTAAGGATGAAAAAGTGAGTATGATTTTTTTTTTTTTTAAAAAAATATATATGTAAATTTATTTAGGTTTAAACTAGCGATGATGTTGATGATGAATTTATGGATAAAAATTGATGATGAATTGATGGTATGAAAATTGATTAAGAAAGCTTGATGAAAAATTGATCATGAATTGATGATATGAAAATTGATGAAAAAAAATTGATTGAGGTGATAATAAAGATGATAAGATTTTTTTAATTTTTTTAAAAAAATTAAACTAATAATATATTAATTTATTTAAGGGCATTTCGATACTTTTGCTCAACTTGACTTTGATTGTTTATCTTAAATAATAGCTCACTCATAGTAGGCCAAATTTGTGTTGAGTTTCAGAAACCTCAAGGAAAGGTAGTGCGAGTTTCCCAAATATCGTTATTTTTGTGTAATTATGTCAAACCTCAAGGGAATTTATACAATTTGCCACACATAAAATAAAATGGAACAATTTTTTTTCTTTTTAAATGAAAATGACCTGTAAATCCTATTACTTTTTTTTTTCCTCAAATTTTGATCCTGAAATTTTTATATTTTTCCATTTATGAGCCTCTTAACTAGGTGTTGACGTTCAGAAACGGTCAACCCAGAGATTCTGGGGCCCAGACTGCGAGCAAGGTAATTAAAGGGGTGATAATGGCAACGAGTGTATGATAAATGCGTAGTAAATGTTGTTTGAGGTTGGTGGAACTCAATTAAGGCGAGGGAATGTTGGTTATGGCAGTTGAGTGAACACAATCAGATAATCAATGAAGATAAGAGGAGGAATGATGCAACACACAAGGATTTTTACGTGGTTCGGCGGCTGCGCCTACATCCACGGCCACTCTGAGGTCAAAATCCGGCAGAGTGACAGTTCTCTAGTATATTTTACTTGTCTGATACAGTAAAAATCCCCCTTGTTTATATAGGGAGGGGAGAAATACAAAAAGAACAATAAAATATCTAAAAATAAAGTACAGGTGATGGTTATTTCAACTAATCCTGACACAGCCATGCTGTCTTAAATGTAAAATCATCATTCCTTCTTACATGCGCAATTCTCTGTTAGTACACTACTACCCTCATGCGAGCTGTTTCCTTTGCTTTCTCAACTAAGTCTAGACTGGCAGCGAGCAGCTGGTCATTGTCCTCAGGTTGGAATGAGGTCCTTCGCTTGTTGGTGACTTCAAATTCTGTTGGGATCATGGCCTTTGTTCCGTAGACCATGGAAAATAGAGTTTCACCTGTCGAGCTTCGAGCTATGGTCCTATACGCCCAAAGGACTTTCTGCAACTCGTCTACCCAAGCCTCCTTTCTTGCTTTTAACTCGGTCTTTAAAGCCTGCTTGATGATCTTGTTCACAGCCTCGACCTGACCGTTGGCCTAAGGGTAGTTAACAGCTGAGAAGCTTTTCACGATTCTGAGCTCGTTGCAGAAGTCTATGAATTGCTCGCTGGTGAATTGAGTCCCATTGTCTGTCACGAGCTGCTGAGGGACTCCAAACCTGCAGATGATGTTGTCCCACACAAACTTCTCTATCTTCGTGGTGGAGATCTCTGCTAGCTTCTTAACTTCAGCTCATTTGGTGAAATAATCCACAATAACCACGACATGCTTACAATTTCCTCGAGTTGTGGGCAAAGGTCTGATGAGGTCCATTTCCCAGATTGCGAAAGGTCATGGACTCACCATCTGCTGGAGGTAGGTTGGTGGAGCTCGATGGACTTTGGCAAACCTCTGGCACTTATCACACTTCTTCACCAGGTCTATGGCGTCTTGCTTCATAGTCGGCCAGTAGAATCCCTGTCTAAAGGCTTTCTGAGCTAAGGATAAGGCTCCTGCATGGTTCCCACAGTGATCTGCATGAATGTCATTCAGCACTATCTCACAGTCCTCATCATCTATACATCGCAGCAACGGGGTTGAAAATCCCTTCTTGTATAGCTTGTCATTGTAAATGCAGTATTGGGCTGCTTTAGCTCGTAAACAGCGAGCTTCCAACTTGTCCTCCGGCAGCTTCCCTTCCTATAGGTAGCCTAATAACGAGTTCATCCAGGAGCTAGGTCGGACCTGTATGAACATCATTACCTCATTGTCTTCAATGCTTGGGGTCGGCAGGAATTCCACAGGGATAGACTCCATGAGATCAGCATCCTAGGAGGTTGCTAAGCGAGCTAGGGCATCTGCATTACAGTTCTGAGCCTTGGGGATTTGATTCACTTCAAACCCCTTGAAAGCCCTCAGTAACTCCTTAGCCTTTTTGAGGTACTTTGACATCTTCTGTCCCGTGGTCTGGTACTCTCCCCTGACATGGCAAATAACAAGTTGAGAGTCACTGAAGACTTTTACCTACTCAGCTCGCACTTCCTTTGCCAAGTGGAGTCCAAAAAGCAACGCCTCATACTCGAGCTCATTGTTGGTCGCCCGAAATCCGAATCTTAAGGCACTCAGGATCATGTGACCTTCTGGGCTGATTAGCATTACTCCAGCCCCTGAGCCGTGTTCGTTAGAGGATCCATCCACATAAAGTTTCCAAGTTTAACCACATGCTAGCTCCTCCTACCCGGTGCTAGCCCTGTAAACTCAACAATAAAATCTGCAAGTGCTTGAGCCTTGACCGTCGTCCTAGGCCTGTACTCTATGTCGAACTGAGCGAGCTCGACGACCCACTTGAGGAGCCTACCTGAAGTATCTGCTTTCTGGAGGACTTGTCTGAGAGGGTACTGCGTGATGACCTCTATTTGATGAGCTTGGAAGTAAGGACGCAGCTTCCTCGAGGCAGTCACCAGGCAGTATACGAGCTTCTCCATTTATGAATATTGGGTCTCTGCATCAACCAGCCTTTTACTGGTGTAGAATCCAAGCAACTGCATCTTGTCTTCTTATCTCACCAAGGATGCGCTCAGGGCATGTTCAGACACACCCAAGTATAAGAATAGCTTCTCCCCGTCCTTTGGCTTGAACAGAAAGGGAGTCTGGCCCATATATTCCTTCAGCTTCTGGAAGGCCTCTTCATAATGCTCAGTTCATTCGAAGTTCTTGGTCTTCTTTATTGCTTCGAAAAAGGGCATGCACTTGTTAGTAGCCTTCGAGATGAACCGGCTGAGAGCCGTGACCTGGCCATTAAGGCTCTGCACATCCTTGATTCTGGAGGGGGACCTTATCTCCACAAGCGCCCTGATTTTCTCCGGATTGGCCTCTATTCCCCTGTTATTCACCATAAACCCCAGGAACTTACCAGATGCTACCTCAAAGGCACACTTCAGGGGGTTTAATTTCATCCGATAATTGCTGAGGATTCTGAACATCTCATCCAGGTCACGGACATGATCTGTTGCTCTCTGGGACTTCACTAGCATGTCATCTACATACACCTTCATGGTCTTCCCAATCTGCTCCTAGAACATGGTGTTGACCAGTTGCTGGTAGGTCGCTCTTGCATTCTTCAGTCCGAAGGGCATCACCTTGTAACAGTACAGCCCCCTGTCAGTGACAAAAGAGGTGTGTTCCTCGTCGTCCGGGTTCATGGGGATTTGGTTGTATCCTGAGTAGGCATCCATGAAACTCAAGAGTTGGTGTCATACTGTCGCATCTACCAGCTGATCAATCTTGGGTAATGGGAAGCTATCTTTTGGGCAAGCCTTATTTAGGTCGGTGAAGTCAATGCACGTCCTCCACTTTTCGTTCTTCTTCTTCACGAGGACCAAATTTGCAACCCAAATAGGATATCGTGCCTCTCTGATGAACCTGTTAGCCAGCAGCTTCTCGACCTCTTCCCTCAGAGCTGTATAGCGTTCCGGGGTCATCGACCTCTTCTTCTGGCGGACTGGCTTGTGCTGGGGATCTATATTCAGTCTGTGGCGCATAACACCAAGATCTATCCCCACCACGCCTTTGTGATTCCAAGCGAAGACATCAAGGCTCATCTTCATAAATTCTGTGAGCTCAGCCTTCACTTCTGGTGGCAGGTCTCTTCCCACTTTCACACATCTCTCCAGGTCTACCTCGCTGACCTGCACATCCTCTAGCTTTTCAATAGGTCTCGTGGCCCTATCTGCGTCCACCTCGCGAGGATCGAGGTCATCGCTCATCCCTGCTTCAGAGACAGCTTGAGGTTGGCCACCTGAGACCACATTTACCTTCCTTCCTCGAACCCCCATCTTCACTGCGTCTTCATAACATCACCGGGCCAGCTGTTGTTCCCCTCTGACACAGCCTATTCTATTGGGAGTTGGGAATTTGACTATCAGTGTCCTAGTGGAGGTGACCATATCTAGCTCGTTCATCAAAAGTCGTCCCAGGACTACATTGTATGCCGACGAACTGTTGATGATTAGGAAATCAGTGAGGGCTGTAGCTTGTCAGCCTGGCTCTCCAAGGGTGAGAGGAAGTCTTATCTAGCCCACCGGTATCACCGCATGTCTTGTGAAGCCATAGAGGGGTTCCGGTGAAGGCATCAACTGCTCAGCTTCCAACCCCATCTGATCATAGCAGTCCTTGTACATGACGTTGACCGAGCTACTAGTGTCGATCATTATTCTCCGTACTTCGACATTATTGATCTGGGCCCAGATTACAATGGCATCATTATGGGGCCAGCATACTCCTTTCGCGTCCTCTTCTGTGAACACAATGTTATCCAAGGACATCCTGACCTTTTTGGTGGGTCCCTCAGCTCCTCCGTATTCTGCCAACAGGGTATGGTTGGCCTCCCTGATATACTTCCGATGCGACCTGTTTGAAGTACCTGCCATATGAGGCCCAAGGTGAATAAAAAAAATCGTCCTTACCGCGGGCTCGCGCTCGGGTTCCGGAGCTCGCTGAAGCTACTGTTGCTCGGGCTACTGGTCTTGGTCCCGAGGTCGTTCATATTGAAGTCGTCTCCCAGCGGGCTGTACAATATACTCTTCTAGGCAGCCTCGCCTTATCAACTCTTCGATGGCATCTTTTAATTGCCAATAGTCTGACGTATTGTGCCCATTCTCGTTGTGGTAGATACAGTACTTCCTCGGGTCCCAACGTCGGTTGGGAATTCCTATATGGGGTGGTTTCCCGAAATTCTCTCTGTTCCTTTCCGTGGTGAAGATTTTGTCCTGCCTATCTGATAGCATGCTATAGCTTTCATATCGACCCTGATGTCGAGGTCGCTCCCTCCTTGGCCCAGGTTTAACTCGTTTCACCACCACATGGGCAGATTGATGTCTCGGCTCCCCTAGCTTGTCCCCGTCGTGGCTCTTCCTCTTCTCACGGTGGGAGCTGCTTGCTTTACCCCAGTGACTGCTGGGCTTCTTGGCTCCAAAGGCTTCCTCTTATCTGATCTCCTTGGCAGCCCTTTCATAAAACTCTCCCAGATCCTTCACCGGGGACTTATAGATACTTTCATATAATTTCCCGTCCTTCCTGAACCCTGCAGAAATGGCTGTCAGAATACTCTCGTCTGAAGGGGTTTCCATATTACTCACCTCCTCTCTGAATCGAGTGATGTAGTCCTTCAGGGACCTGTTTTGCCTCTAGAAGATGGTGGCGAGGTGACAGGTGGGCGTGAGCTGCTTCCTTAAGGCCTTATATTGATCTAGGAACTTCTTCTGATATTCACTCCAACTCCTGATGCTACGTGCTGGAAGGCCTTTGAACCAAGCTCGCAGAGCATCCCCTAGAGTAGTTGGGAACACCCGGCATTTCACCAATGGGTCGTCCGTCTAGAGATCCATCTGTACATTGAAGGCGTCCAGATGGTCATATGGGTCAGTCCTGCTGTTGTACGGAGGGATATTGGGGAGTTTAAACTTCACTAGCAAAGGTATTGTCTTAATCTCCCTGGTGAATGGTACCTTGCGATCCTCTCGCTCCTCCCCGTTCTGGCCTCCAGGTCGTGCCTTCAACTGCCGGACCCTTCGCAACAATTCCTCTACCATCGGGTCATGAGTTAGAGATCGCCGACTGGGGTTCCATTCACTTGTGCTTTCTTGCTCCCTCAAGGGACGGTCCCGCGATCTGTTCTCCTCTCCGAGGGCTCCTACACGCTTGGGAACCCTTCGCGGCTCGGGCTCATGACCTACACGGGGCTCACGAGCTTGTTCCTGCCTTCGACTTCCTTCCAAGTGCCGATCGCCCTCGGAGTTCGCCCTTACCCTATTATTATTAGGGCGAGGTGAGATTTCTAGCTCCTGGTTTCGTCTTCTGGCTCTCCTTGGGTTTAAATTTGAGGAGCGAGCTGATCCTTCCGTCAGTGACCTGTCCCTGACAGCTACTCCCTCTGGAGTTGGGATCTCTTCTGAAGGCTGACGGCGAGCTCTCCCCGACGGTGCGGCCTCCACCCGCCTTTGCATAGTATGGGCTTGAACTTCTACCAACGCCCTGACCGTCGCTGTTAACTCCCTTACTGTATCTTCCAGAGCTCGCTGGCGCTATTGCCATTCCTAAGCGACCTCGTCTCGAGAAGGTGGGGCGCTCTACTGGTCTTCTCGAACTTCAAGTTGCTCATCCGCCACTCCGACATTCCTCGTGGTCTTGATTCTGGCCATAGCAAATAAACATGAGCAAATATAGAATAATGGACTAGCGAAAGATTACCAGGTCACTGTTGGGCCCTCCTTCTAGCACCAAAAAATGTTGACATTCAGAAACTGTCAACCCAGAGATTCTGGGGCCCAGACTACGAGCAAAGTAATTAAAAGGGTGATAATAGCAACGAGTGTATGATAAATGCATAGTAAATGTTGTTTGAGGTTGGTGGAACTCAATTAAGGCGAGGGAATGTTGGTTATGGCAGTTGAGTGAATGCAATCAGATAATCAATGAAGATAAGAGGAGGAAGAATGCAACACACAATGATTTTTACGTGGTTCGGCGGCTGCGCCTACATCCACGGTCACTCTGAAGTCAAAATCCGGCAGAGTGACAGTTCTCTAGTATTTTTTGCTTGTCTGATACAGTAAAAATCCCCCATGTTTATATAGGGAGGGGAGAAATACAAAGAGAACAATAAAATATCCAAAAATAAAGTACAGGTGATGGTTATTTCAATTAATCCTGACACAGTCATGCTGTCTTAAATGTAAAATCATCATTCCTTCTTACATGCGCATGCCTGCATTTAATGCTCCTAGAGAAGTCCTCTCTCCATTAAATGCAGAGCCGTCGCATTAAATGCATCTTGAAAATGGTGTAGACAGTTTCCGACGGGAAATTACGAGAGTAGGTGACTTTGTTGACTTACTACACATGATGCCCCCTGAATAAGCTCTCTGGTCAGTCAGATAATGCACACTGGAGAGGTGTCGACGTGGCCAGGAGAGGAGGTCAGGCGGTCTAGGGACTCCTGCGAGCTCACGACCTGGACGACCTCTCCAGCTCGACGAGCTGACGATGCGGGCAAGAGGCATGCTTGGGATGTCTGAAAGCTGTTGCGAGCTCGTGGCCTGGACGATCTCATAAGCTGGGCCTGCAACTGCTGGTTACGATCTTGGACCTTTTAGGCTCCCGCTCCTATCCAAGTATATAGGGCTTATACTGACCCATTTAGGTAGAGCGAGAAAATGGGCATAATACTAGGCAACTTATATGAATGATTTTATATTTTTTGCACAAACCTTATCAAATGGATCGAGTCTAACAGCAAGAATATAAGATTTAGCTCCTCAAAGTATACTTTCCAGCTACTCTAGGGGTCTCAGTGTGGTCCACGCATATATGTCTCTTTCAGGAAACCTATAAATAGAAACCCCGAGTATATCCAATAACTGTGGTCCCTGCAAATATGAGTCTCAATGTGGTCCCTGCAAATATGAGTCTCATCAATCTGCATATATGTCCCAAGAAACCTATAATTAGAAACCCCGAGTACATCCAATAACTGTTGTCCCTGCATATATGCCACACCTTTAAACATTTATCTTCTCGTCCTTAATTTGCTTCTTATTGATCAAAATACCGACAGCAAATCATCCATTAGGATTATGATATTTTTGTCCTCTCTTAGCACGTCTTTTTTTCTTAAAAAGTATTATAGTGAAAACATTTAGGTGGTGTTTGGAAGTATTTTCAAAAATAATTTTTTATTTTTAAAAATAAAAAATAGATTTGTATGTATTTGATGGGTTATTTTATACAGTGTTTGTGAAAATGAAAAACATTTTTTCAAAAATTATAATTACAAAGTAAACAAGAATTTTTTTTAATGTTTTTTATCATTTGCAAAACATATTGTTAAAATAAATAATTACTTTTTCTTTCAAATGATTATTTAACTTATTTTTAAAATTAATATCAGATGTATTTGTATTTTTTTTACTTCTAAAAAAATATTTTTATTTTTGAAATATTTAAAAAAAAAAAATCATTTTAAAAATGTAGCCATACGCACTTACCGACTAACTAGTGCAGTGGCGCATGTCATTGTCACTTATACGGCAACAAGCGTGAAAACCTCATTGGTGGAGACTATACAAAAGCTCCGTCAACGTCGCTTTTCTAAACCTTGACTTCGGCCTCAAAAGCGTTATAAATATGGAGTTTGTGCACATAGTTGTTCACCTTCTCTTTTTCTTTTTTTTTTAAATATTAGTTTTAAATCTGACCAACTTAATCATATAGTAAATGTATGCAAAAGTAATATCGTCCGGAGTCCGGTACTCTAGCTTGCCGGAAAGTTACATCAGGCCGGAATCTGAACGTCCACGTCTATCCGAAGTGTCAGACTGTGAAGACGTTCCAGTTATCGACTTAGGTTGTAAGGACCGGCCATGTCTCGTGCGACAAATCGGCGACGCCTGTCAAAACTGTGGTTTCTTCCAGGTAATTACTGCTCTTTAATACAACATGTAAACAGTATCAGTTGTTATTACAAGGGTTTTAATACATTACCTATCAATATCAATCCGTTATCATAAATACTTAACCTTATCTAATCAGTAATTAATGAAACCATAATACAATACAAGAAATAGTTAAAGTGAATTAATTGGGGTGGTGCAGGTGATAAATCATGGGGTGAGGATAGAGACGGTAGAGAGTATGTTTAAGATAGCCCATGACTTCTTCAATATCCCGGTGGAGGAGAAGCTGAAGCTCTACTCAGATGACCCCTCGAAGACGATGAGACTGTCCACTGGCTTTAACGTTTACGAAGGGAAGTTGCAGAACTGGAGAGATTATCTTAGACTCCATTGTTATCCTCTTGACAAATACGTCCCTAAATGGCCTTCCAATCCTCCTCAGTTCAAGTACGTCTCTCTCCATCTCTTCTCTATCTGTGTCTCCCTCTTGTCCGCCGGTGGCTTTTTGGTTGACACGTTTTTTTGCTTGTCAAATTGATTTTTTAGGAAAGTCTCATTTTTTTTAATTATATAAAAAAATTGGTGAAAATGATGAATTAATCGGAGTAATAGATTTATCCTTCTTGTTATCTGACATGTTTTCGAAGGGGCAAAAGTAAAAATTTAAACTTGGCACCGGTTCATGCATGCTTTTCATTAGGGGTGGGCAACACCATGTTCGGATCGCTTCCGACCGGATCCGATCCGAACATGGTAACTTCGCGGATCGCCATTTTTGGATCCGAACATGATCCATCAAGGAGAAGGAACCGATCCGATCCGAACACCTAGTTCGCGGATCGGACCGGATCGGACCGGATCAGAACACCTACTTTCAATTTCAACCTATGATAAGAAGATAAATAAAGATATCTTGTTGGTGTACCTTCGTGAATTGAAATACATATCTCTCAAATTTTATAAACATTCATACTAATTACTCAACATCAAACACGTGTAACATCTCCTTTGCCGGCTACCAACATCAAACACCACCGACAACTACCCACCCAGAATAATAATAAAAATAAATAGGAGAATTGGGCACTCAGTTTTCAAGATTATTTTCAACAACAAGTCTTCTGAATTTCAATACGTCCATCTTTATATTAATGGAAATCATAGTTCAAATCCCACTAGCACCACTCTTTATACTTTTTCCTATCTATTCACAGCAATAATAACATATATATATATAAAATCAGTAAATGAAATATGTAACTCAACAACAGAACACAACAAATAAGCGTAGAAATCACTAAAACACTAACACCCAATCATATAAATATCAAGTTAAAGCTGCAAATAAACTCACCAAGTTACTTAGATAAGAGTGAGAGGGAGTGAGAGATAGATGTTAGGGTTAGCTTAAGTGGACTTTATATAGAGGCATATGAAATTACGTATGTATCATTGTTCACGGGTTCACGGATCGGATCGGTTTTGGAAACCCTGATCCGATCCGATCCGTGAAACATGGTGTTTTCACAAGTGAGGATCCGAACACCTTACTTTTGAACATGTGATCCGATCCGAACACCCACGGATCGGACCGGATCAGGGTGTTCGGATCGGTTCCACGGTTTTGTGCCCACCCCTACTTTTCATGGTACAGCTGGAAAGTACTATCTGTTTTAAAATTTCAAAGATTCGATGAAAATCTTCTTGGCGTTCATTGTTTTGCTTTTTTTGGTTGAGTTGACTATCCTTTCCATGGTTGCCCTTTTTCACTTTTCGCTTTAATTTTGATTAAAAAATTGCTGCCCCCATGTGCCCACATGACCGGCCATATTCGACCAATCTCTCTGGCCAACCCTCTAGCTAGCAACAATTTTGTCTCAACATCCACTAATTCTAATTTTTAAAATAAATTATGCCATTGACATTATTTTAATAATCAAAATATCATATATATAAAATTTAATAATCTAATTTGGTATCGAAATCTACATTAAAAGGAGCGAAAATGAATAACGATTACCTATATTTGGAGTTTTAAATTTATATTTTTGAGCTTTTCTAAAGCAAGAGTTTACCTGATTAATTAATTTTAAAAGTTTTTTGTAGTTTTTGCATGGATAAAACAAAGAATGGTTAGGGTTAAAAGAATTGATTTGGCCGCTTATTTAGGTGGCTTAAAGGGAAAGTTAATGCGGCTGTGGGTGGAGTGACGTTAGCAATATAACGTCAGTAATAATCTCATTATTGTGAGTATCTATTTTTTTATAATTTCCTTTTTGGAAGTTTATTATTTGTGGCCATCGTGGTAATGGTGGTTTCCTCTATTTTTTTTTTTATTTTTTATTTTTAGGAGATATGGAAATAGTAGTTTTCGATGTGTCCAAAAAAAAAATCAAAAAAATTTGTACGAGGTGTGTGACGCCCACTCTAGAAACATCTTCCTTTAAGTGTCCATCATTGAGAGAGTCTTGAATCCACTTTTAACTGATGAATTCTCTACAAGTTTCGATATGATACAATAAAATAAAATATCACAATGAGATTAAATTAGAATAATATCGTATTAATGTAATTGAGATTAAATTGGATTGGATCCGATTAAAAAATCTTAAAGAATATTTTAGATAGATTTTTAAATTCCAATCATTTGAGATTTGAGGTGAACTTTCTTATGGGTAAGAGAGGGAAGGTATCCTTTTCCCCTCTTGTCCAAATGTGGCCATTGGTGGATAGGGAAGCTATTTTTTCCATTCATTCAAAACTCATGTCTCTCAAATCCAAGGTGATTTGCCATCGAAAAAGCATTCAATTTAAAAATGACTCAAGTTTTAATCATTTTATTGTGGTATTTAAAAATAAAAATATACTAAATTTTGAATATGTACTTTTTAATATAGAGATTATATACCATAACATGTAAATTTATTTTACTGGATATTAATTCAAACTCATGGATATCCATCCCCTTAATAGAGATCTACGAAAAACATGGATATCAATCTAGTCTACTCCCACAGGTACTCTCATGACATGAGAGATCCTAAAAATGCCTACTCCTGTAATTACAAAATTATCTACAATTAGGTAGATATCTACTCCCAGCAACTTTTATTAATATTTATTCATATAACTTGAGATGTCTCATAGACATATATTATTATAATCCGAGAGATATTCACTGTAAATATAAATATCTATTTTCATAGATATTGACCCTATAACCAAAGATATCTATCTCTACATATAAACATATGTGTACATGTGTTGATAATTGAGTAAACCCTTAAGTATGATCTTATAAAGTTTTATAGGTATATACATCTTAATATAAGATTAAACCCTTTTCATCACAATTCCCATAAATGAAAGGTGAATTTAGTTAAAATCACTTTAAAAAATCAAATTCAAATCTCATTCCTATTAATTTATTGTTAAAATATCAAAATCTAGTGCTAGTGCTAACCACAAAGTGAATGATGATACATAGGTCAAGTCCATCTTGAAAAAGGGCTTTCCTGTCTTAGGTCACATTGACAGATTGGTGTGTACCTACCTAACTTTACTGGGATTGTCCATAACAAGTGGGTGACGTTGTTGTGTATAGAATACGGAAACAATTTAATATGGTAGCCTGCATGGCACCAGATTAGCTTCTTCCAGATTTCTTTTATTTAACTTTACTTTCTTTATATTTTTTTATTCAAAATTTCCTCATCTCCTCTTTTTTTTTTCTTTTTTTTTTCAAAATTACACTGTATATTTCAACTTACTATTCGGAATTAGAGCTCCAATAGAGTCTCACAATCTTTAAGAAAGAGAAACTTTATTCTTGGCCATAGTCACCCATGAGAGAATTAAACCGTTGAGGTTGTACTAGCAAGCAGATCATATGCTTAACTTTTTTTCTCTTCTCTTTGTCATCTATAGCTAATGCATGCTTCACATAAACGATTCAGCTCCATCATATCCATGGCTTGCTATTGGGTTTAGCTCCAGCAGCTCAGCTGGCACGAGGATAGGAAAGGGATGGTTAAGGTTGTGTGATTAAGGGTGACGGTTCAGAGGACAAAACTCTAAAAAGCTAGGTTTCAGCCATCTGCTTCCGATGAGGAATGCCGTAAAAATTTGCCTACGATAACCAACAATTCTGAGAGTTGAATCTGGAAATTAGGTGTTGAAAGTTCGTTCTGGACTAAAACTAAAAATCTGGTAGAGGCTAACAGGCCATCTATAGGTCAGACATGCCTAATGATTCTATCGGACCCAATAATATATTTTGGATGTACTTGGAGGGATTGATTAGTTCGGGATTAACTGTTTTGTTTTGCATTTTTACTTTTTGGCATCGTATTTGAGATTATCCTAATTCACCTGTTGAGCTTAGGGGTGAGGCGACCCAAGAAATTACATTTTTATACCTATATTTTTTTTAAATAAATTTTTAATTAAAAAATACCGATACATAAAATTATTTATAAGAACATGATAATTTAAAGAAATAAAAACAAAATTATTATGATTTTTGTTGACGTTGAATTTTGGTCGACGAGTAATCAATGTCCAATACCTGCAATCAATGTGAGAAAGCACAAAAATCCAAGATAATAACACAGCAAATAACCTAACGAGATGAGAGAACACCGAGTGTTTTACGTGGTTCAGCAATATTAAGCCTACATCCACGACTGTCTCTCTTAATCTCTGCAGAGTGACAGTATATTATTTAATATTGTATATCTTTGTTACAATGATCTCTAACCCCTATTTATAGGGGAAGAAGCGTTTACAATTCTGATTGTAGTAAAATAGGAAAAGAATCCCGAATTAGTTACACTTTCCAAATTATTTAAATAAAATCAGAAAAATCAGGAAAGGAATCATAAATTAACGCTAATTCCTATTCGGTTGGAATAATATCAGGAAATTGTCATAATTATCTTGAGATAAGGTTAATTTAAATTTGAATTTGAATAAACTTCCATATCTGATGAGGGAATCATGATTTGATTGGGTAACTGTCATGTTTGGTGAGAGAATCATGATCGGATTAGGTAACTGCCTATTTCTGAAAAATACTACATTTATTACGCTCTTGAGTGAGTTGCTGTCTATGGCAGTCTAGAGATCGAGCTCGAGCTCGCTTAGAGACGAGTTGTGCATGAGGCGAGCTGCGGCCTGGCTGTGCTTATAGGTCTGTTGATACCAACTGAAGAATTTACCTGAGCGAGCTGAAGAGCTTGCTGGGCTTAGAATCAATACTGGACCTCGTCTGATGGGCTTTGACTGATTTGACTTTATCGGGCCTTCTTATCGGGCCTAAACTGGGCTTTTACCAGCCCATTTAATGAGTCCAAAAAATACATATAACATCAGCCCTCCCTGCTTTCAGTTCGCTCTGCGAGCTGTGAGCTCGAGCTTGTTGGTAAAAGTTGGCTTCCTTGGCAAGCTAACTTAAACAACCGCCTCTGCACCTTTTCAAATTCCACCTTTTCAATTGCGACACGTGGCAGTCATGCAGGATGTAACTGAAACGACGCTTGCACGTCCCTTACATGCGCATTAAATGTGCACGTCTTTCAATTGACGGCTCCATGATTACAAAACCGTACTTCACGCTGCACCATTGGATTTATGACGGTTACATTTTTCAGAGATCTAACGGTTGGGGTTCGAGCTCGCTTGTCTATTTAAACTAGTGGAGCCTCTTCCACTTTCTTTTTTATCTGTCATTTTCTTTCGAAGCAAACAAGCATCAAAGCAACCAAAACTCACTGCCCTTTTCCAGAAATTGTCATTCTCAGTCACCGTCTCTTTACTTCATCAAAGAATCACGGTAAGTTCTTCCTTCGAACCTTGAGTTTTTGGGTTTATATTGTTAAGTTGATACTGCTCTTGCATTCGTGTTTTACTCATCACTGTTGTTGTTACTTGGAATGACTTGAATATAACATGCTATCGTTGTTGAGTCTTTCTGATCACTGTTGAATCTTGTTGTTCTGGGTTTCCTAAACAAACTTTTCAACTTTTGTCGATTTGATCTTGTTGTATGTCTGTTCGCGAGCTGTTTGGTTGTTTGTGGGTTGTCATGCATGCGAACTGTAGAACTAGGTTCCTGTAAACCATTAACTCGCAGATTTCTCTCGCAGGTCGTTATTCATGGGTCGAGCCCCCCAATGCACAAACAATCTGCAAAATAAAACACTTAGAAAATTTTTATTATTTTAATAACTTGCTTGTCGCGATCTGAACATGTCTTTATCATACAGATGTCTTCAAGCGGAGCTAGCAAAGAAACTTCTCAAAGCAGGAAGGCTCACGAGCGAGATGCAGCTCGAGAGCATGTCAAACAGGGAAGAAAAGCTCGGGATACCTTTGCCCACCATTCTTCTTCCTTAGAACTTGCCGATGTGACCGAACATACTGTGCAATTTCGCATCCCTTTAGGTTGTCACGTACTGATACCAGCTCCTAAAAATCATGCATGTTATCCACCCAAGGGGTACATCGCTATCAGCGTTCAACATCTCGAACAGGGGCTAAAATTCCCCATACCCCCATACCTGATCACGTTCCTTAACTCAATCAAGCTCGTGTCGTTCCAGTTGATACTGAACTCCTATGCACAGCTGACCTCACTGCCCATAGCCTTTCTCAGGTGCAGCCTTACTCCTCTTACTCCAAAAATCATTTAGGAATTTTACAGCTTCAAGGTTGTAAGTGCTAAAGAGGGAGAGAAACCTGACGACATCTTTTACCTCACAGCTCGTCCATCACAATATAAAGATCTCTTGTCCTAAGGAGATGCGAAGGGCAAGTCCAACGTTAGACCATACAAAACGGGCTGGTTTTATGTCTCCTGCCCCTCTCTCGCGAATCTTAAAAATGTTAGCTATGTCTTGACTTCAGGTATAAATAAGATTTCAGCGAGCTCTTTTTTTTTTTTTTTAATTAATCTTTGTCATGCAGCGCTGAAAATGGACGAGTCTCCCCTCAGCAGCGAGGAGAATCGAGCTCTTGATGCGCTTGCAAACTCGGCAGAAGCAGGCATTAGTAGCAGGTTTGATGATGCTCTTCTTAGGGCTTATGACCTTGCTCCACCTAGAGAGTCTCATATTCTGCGACCTGACGAGGACATCGGCAACATGGGTGACAACCCTAGACTTCCTTCTGTCCTTAATGTCCCAGTTCAGGTGGGGGATACATCTACTTCTCGACCTCCAAAACCCATTACTCTGCGGGCAGAGGGAATAACTTGCGCACCTTCTCCAGCTCGGAAAACTTCTACTAAGAGTGTTCCTGCTCGCCACCCAGTTCAGGTAAGATTGGCTTCATCTCGCGCCTCATCAAAGGGCACATCTCAAACAACTTCTCCAGCTCATGCTCCAGCTCAGATAGGGTCAGCTTCAGTCCGCGCAACCCCTGTTGTGCAGGTGGATTCGTCTCCTTCCCCACATCATACAACTGTCTCCGAGGCTCCACCGCCTGTTTCAGTTCGCACTTTAGCAACGGATGCCTCCCAAAAATCTGCTTCCTCTGTTCCTTCCATTGGACGAGTTCCAACCAACAGGAGAAAACTTACTCTTTTGAAATGCTCTTCTGAAAGTTCTGCCCAGACACCAGCCTCTTCAACAACTCCAGCCAAGCGGCCAGCCGAATCCTCTTCTCCAACTGCTCCTATCAAACGCCCAAAGCCATCTGCTAAGGACCAGGCTCCTGCGGCCGCTGGTCCTAGCGAGGTGCCACTTTCAACCGTACTTATGGACCTTCAGTTGACTCCAATCCAGAGCTCGCAACAGGGGAAAGCTCTTCCTGAAGTCACCTCGTATGGTAAAGGGGCAGTTCCGACTGAGGTCGCTCCTCAAGGTAGAGAAGGGGAGACTCGATTCGAGGCCGCTACCCAGGCAGCCCGGGCTGGCACTAGCAGGAGAATGACTAAACGCACCGTTGTTTCGCGGCGCTGTGCTCCCCGGGACGATGAGCGTGATGTCCCAGAGGCTGAAAGGACCCCTTCGCCAACAAGACCAAACATCAAGCTTGGACCTGGAAGAAAATATCTAACTTCCTTCCTTGACAACTAGGCAATAATTATGCTTAATCATACGAATGTCTTGGAGAATAGGTGTCTTAGGGGCGAGGATCTGGACAAGTTCACGACTCGTCATTGCATGCTGGTAAGTTGTTTTTCCTTATCTGCTAACTTCTTTACTTAATTAAATTTTAGCTTGTTTATCATTTTCAGGGTGCCCTTGTTGTAATGAAGAGGAGAAAAGAGACCAGGGCTACCAAAGATGAAACAAGGAAGCTAGAATTCGAGCTAGAGGTGGCCACTGATGATATAGCTCGCTTGATCGAGGGCAGAATACAGGGTCAGGAAGCTCAGATCGCTGAGGCAAACGCTGCAAGGCAGACAGCTGAGGAAGCTCTTCGAAAAATGGAAAATGAGCGCAACACGCTAAGGGATGAGCTACTTAAGATAAGGAAAGATCTAAAATGGTTTGAGCAGCGGGCTGAGCTGGCAGAGCAACGAGTTTCAACCGCAGAAGATAAAATTGAAGTGCTTGATCGTCAAGTCGACGCTGCGGCGAAGCGAGCTGAGGTTGCTTAGAAGCGAGCTGGAAAAGTGGAAAGTGCTGCTCGACGAACTGAAGAAGCTGAGCAACGGGCTAATACTGCAGTGCAAAGGGCTGAGACTACAGAAAAACGGGCTGAGGAAGCAGAGCACCGAGTCGATATACTTAGGCGACAAGTGGAGGAAGCCATATAGCAGGCTGAGGCTATAGAGAAATGAACAGAGGCCATGCAGAAAGAAGCTGAGGTCGTTAGCCGTCATGCTGATAACGCTTTTTAAGAGCTAATGGTCTTCAGAAAGCAGGCTGCTCGAGAATTGGAAGTGCGGGTCGCCGATGCAAGGGACGAGGCTGAGGAAAGAACAGGCCGCGAGTTCCTCTACACATTGTGGATGTCCCATCCAGAGATGGATTTCTCTATCTTTGGAGACATGGGACTCGAATCTGTAGAGGAATTTAAAGCAAGGGTCGCCTAATCATCAACTGGTCCAATTCCTTCATCAGAGCAAGTTCCTGGTGCGACCTCCCAATCCAAGCTCGATGGCGATCTCGAGCTTCCTAGCTCGTCTCTCCCCCATGATAATCCGGTTCAGCGCATAGATCCCCCTACTCAAAGCTAGCATTTTTCTTTATTGTTTGTTTTTGCTTTTTATTTGTAACGAACTTTAATCTCAATAAAATTCATTCTTTCATTTCCTCGCATTTTTTGGCTCTTTAATAAATAATCCGCTGGCATAGATTGAAACCTCGTCCATTAAATGGAAGTTATTGACGAATTGGTTAATTATGCAAGGTCTAATGAACATGTTTTCTTTTATCTTTTCGTTTTAGCGAGCTATGCAAGGACAAATTCTACTTTTTAGGCTCTTTATTATTACAGTGAGTTATGCAGTGACACTTACTCATCTGCTTTTTAGGCTCTTTATTTTTTATAGCGAGCTATGCAGTGACACTTAGTCATCTGCTTTTGAGACTCTTTATTTTTAGCAAGCTATGCAAGGGTCGTCACCTCGCCTGCTTTTTATTTTTAGCGAGCTATGCAGTGACACTTAGTCATCTGCTTTTGAGGCTCTTTATTTTTAGTGAGCTATGTAGGGGTCATCACCTCGCCTGCTTTTTAGACTCCTTTTCTTTATAGCGAGCTATTTAACTCGGAGTCCGTTAGCCTAGTGAAATGAGTTGAATCATAAGCTGGGGAAATTGAGCTTTCATTATCTAGAATGAATTTGAATTACATATTACAAAGAGTTTACTGATAATAAGGGCGGATATGCTCAGCATTTCAAGCTCGAGAGACTTTAGCTCCATTCTTATTAACTAAGCGATAAGCTCCATTCCCCAGGTTTGCTTTGACAACATAGGATCCTTCCCGGTTAGGGCCTAAGGATCCATCACTTGGCTTGCGGGCTCCTGGCAGAATGAGGCGTAAAACTAAGTCCCCAATATTGAATCTGCGAATCTGAGCATACTTGTTGTAGTACCTCGCTATTCTCTGCTGATAGACAACTACTCTCAACCTGACCATTTCCCTGACTTCTTCAAGCAGATCTAGGTTTGCAGCGAGTAGCTGATCATTGTCGTTTGGATTGAAGGTTGCTCTTCGTTGCGAGGTGACTTCAAATTCAGCTAGGATCATAGCCTCAGACCCATATACCATTGAGAATGGAGTCTCGCCTGTGGAACTGCGAGCTGTGGTCCTGTAAAACCATAATACTTTCTGAAGCTCGTCTATCCACGCTCCCTTCTTTGCCTCCAGTTTCATCTTCAAGATCTACTTGATAATCTTATTTACAGCTTCAACTTAGCCATTGACTTGTGAATGGTCCACCGCTGAAAAGCTTTTAACGATCTTGAGGTCGTTGCAGAACCTGAGAAACTAGTCATTAGCGAACTGGGTCTCATTATCAGTCACGATTTGTTACGGGACTTCGAATCTGCAAACAATGTTACTCCACACAAACTTCTCAATCTTTGTTGTGGAGATTTCTGCCAACTCATTCGCTTCTGCCCACTTGGTGAAGTAATCAACTACGATCACGGTATGTTTGCATCTTCCTCGAGCCATTGGTAGAGGTCCGATCAAATCCATTCCCCAAATGGTAAAGGGTCACAGGCTTACCATTTGTTGGAGGTAAGCCGATGGAGCTCGTGGGATATGGGTAAATCTCTGACATTTGTCACATTTCTTGACTAAGTTGATGACATCTTGCTTCATGGTTGGCCAATAAAAACCTTGACGAAGTGCCTTTTGAGCCAGAGATAGCCCCCCAGCGTGGTTCCCACAATGACCTTCGTGGATCTGCCTCAGTACTATTTCACACTCAGGGCCATAAATGCATCTTAATAGTGAAGCTAAGAACCCCTTTTTGTACAGCGCATCATTATAGATGCAATATCTGGCTGCTCTAGCTTGTAGACGTCGGGCTTCCAGCTTGTTATCTAGCAGCTTTCCGTCCTGCAAATAAGTGAGAATTAGGCTCATCCAGGAATCGGGCTGCACTGATATTGCCATCATCACATTCTTCTCCTCTGTACTTGGAGTTGGTAGAAATTCAACTGGGATGGCTCCAAGAAAGTCTGCATCTCGGATGGTTGTCAAGCGAGCTAAAGCATCTACATGTGCATTCTGAGCTCGTGGAATCTGCTTCACTTCATACTTCTGAAATGCACCTAGCAGCTCATGAACTTTCTAGAGGTATAGGGCCATTTTTAGTCCCTTGGCTTGATATTCCCCTAATATGTGGCACACAACGAGCTATGAATTGCTGAAGACTTTCAATCGTTTAGCTCGCATCTCCTTAGCCAAACGCAAACCAGGGAGCAAGGCTTCATACTCAACCTCATTGTTTGTTGCCTGAAAGCCAAACCTTAAGGCACAAAGGATTTTGTGTCCTTCAAGACTAATCAGTAGGATTCCAGCTCCAGCTCTCTGCTCACTGGAAGATCCATCAACATAAAGCTCCCAGGCTTGACCTTCAGAAGATTCAGCTTCATCATCCACAGGTCCTGTAAACTCTGCAATGAAATCTGCCAGAGCCTGAACTTTGATAGCCGTTCTCGGCTTGAACTGGATATTGAACTGCGCGAGCTCCACTGCCTATTTCAACAAGCGACCTGAGGTGTCTGCCTTTTGTAAGACTTGCTTCAGCGGGTATTGTGTGAGGACTTCAATTGTATGAGCCTGGAAGGAAGGTCGCAGCTTCCTCGATGCAATCACTAGGCAGTAAGCTAGTTTCTCCATCTGCGAGTACTTGGTTTCAATATCCTACAATCGCTTGCTTACATAATACACTGGAAGCTGTGTCTTTTCTTCTTCCCTCACCAATGCAGCGCTTAGAGCTTGTTGTGACACCCTCAAGTACAAAATCAGTTTTTCTTCTCCTTTGGGCTTAGATAGGAGTGGAGCCCGCCTCATGTATTCCTTCAACTGCTGGAAGGCTATTTCACACTGTTCAGTCCACTCAAAGCTCTTAGCCTTCCTCAAAATGTCAAAGAAAAGGATACACTTGTCTGTAGCTTTCGAAATGAACCTGCTCAGTGCAACGACCTGACCGTTGAGGCTCTGTACATCTTTCACCCTGGTTGGCGATCTCATGTCGATCAATGCTTTGATCTTCTCAAGGTTTGCTTCAATTCCTCTACTGTTGACCATGAAGCCTAGAAACTTCCCATAAGCCACTCCAAATGCACATTTGAGCGGATTTAACTTCATCTGATAGCTTCTCAGAATCTGGAACATCTCTCTCAGGTCGCGTACATGGTCACCTATCTGCTTGACTTTACTAGCATATCGTCAACATAGACCTCCATGGTCTTTCCGATTTGCTCCTCGAACATCATATTCACTAAGCGTTGGTAGGTTGCTCCAATATTTTTCAACCCGAAGGGCATCACCTTGTAGCAATATAACCCCCAATCAGTCATAAATGAGGTGTTCTCTTCGTCCTCGGATTTCATTGGGATCTGGTTATATCCCGAATATGTGTCCATAAAGCTCAGGAGCTCGTGGCCAGCAGTAGCATCCACGAGCTGATCTATCCTTGGCAGGGAAAAACTGTCCTTAGGGCACGCCTTGTTCAGGTCAGTGAAGTCAATATAAGTTCTCAACTTTCCATTATTTTTCTTTACTAGCACAGGGTTGGCGACCCAGGTCGGGTAGTAAGCCTCTTTGATGAACTTGTTAACCAGTAGCTTGTCTACCTCCTCTTTCAGTGCTAAGTAACGTTCCCCTGTCATTGCCCTTCTCTTCTGGCGAACTGGCTTGAAATGAGGATCTATGTTCAGCCTGTGAAACATCACCTAGGATCTATTCCCACCATGTCCTCATGATTCCATGCAAACACATCCAAGTTCGCCTTCAGGAAGTAAGCGAGCTGGGCTCTTAGTTCCGGAGCTAATCCTCTTCCCAGCTTCAAGCACCGCTCTGGGTCTGTCTCACTGACTTGTACATTTTCTAATTCTTCAATTGGACCAGTAGCTCAGTCTGCATCTACCTCGCGAGGGCCCAAGTCGTGACTGACTCCTTTCTCAGTCATAGCTCGTGGCTCGCCCCTTGAAACCATGTTTACTTTCTTTCCTCTCACGGCCATCTTTACAGCATCTTCATAGCAACGCCGGGCTAAGTGCTGCTCTCCTCGAACACATTCGATGCCATTAGGAGTTGGGAACTTAACTGTCAGTGTTCTGGTCGAAGTAACCACATCCAACTCGTTCATGGCAGGTCTCCCCAAGACCACATTATAGATTGATAAGCAGTCGATTATCAAGAAGTCTGTCAGAGTAGTTGTCTGACGACCTGCCTCCCCAAGAGTCAATGACAGCTTAATCTGGCCCACTGGTACTACAACATCTCCAATGAAACCATATAAAGGTTCTAAGGACGGTCTCATTTGTTCTACTTGCAGTCCCATTTGATTAAAACAGCTCTTGTACATCACGTTTACCGAGCTTCCAGTATCAATCATGATGCGCCTAACTTCCATATTGCTGATTTTGGCTCGAATAACCAACGCATCATTATAAGGTCAAATCACGCCTTTGGCATCCTCATTAGTAAACATAATCTCGTCCGAGGCCATTTTTACTCTTTTTTATGGTCCACCTAATCCATTAAGCTGAAAAGTATGATTCGCCTCTCGGACGTATTTCTCATGGGATCTATTTGAATCACCTACGATGTGGGGGCCACCGTGAATGGTAAAAATGGTTCTTACCGCAAGCTCATGCTCTGGTTCAAGAGCTTGCAGGGGCTGCTGCTGTGCTGGCTGCTGCTGCTGAGGTCATTGTTAGTGAGGTTGTGGGTCAGCAGGTCTTGCCACATATTCTCTCAAACGACTTCTCTTGATCAACTTCTCAATGGCAATCTTCAACGACCAACAATCCGAAGTACTGTGCCCTACCTCATTATGATAGGCACATAACTTATTTTGATCCCTTTGTTGAACGAGAGCCTTTATAGGATTGGGCCTCCTAAAATCCTCCTTATTCCTCTCTGCAGTATAAATCCTATCCGGTGATGCCGTCAGGACGCTGTATCCTTCATGACGACCTTGACGTTGAGGTCGCTCATACCTTGGCTCTCTCCTCGCTCTCTTAGCGATCTGGTTACTTAAGCCACTATTTCTTCCTTCTTCGTTCCTGCCATTGTTTCTCCTCTTTGGCTGGCTGGAACTGCCCGTTTCATTCTTCTGACTCTGTTTCTTCGGGCCGAAGGTCTCTTCCCACCTAATCTCCTTCGCAGCTCACTCATAGAATTCTCTCAGATCCTTCACTGGGGACTTGTAAATGCTCTCGTATAACTTTCCATCCTTACGCAGCCTAGCCGAGATCGCTGTCAGTATACTCTCATCTGACGGATGCTTAACATTAGCGACCTCGCGTCTGAACCTGGTGATATATTCCTTCAACAATTCACCCTGACGCTGGAAGATCGTAGCTAGATGACAGGATGGAGCGAGCTGCCTTTCCAGTGCTTTGTACTGACCAACAAACTTCCGTTGGCATTCCTCCCAACTGCCTATGCTGCGAGCCGGAATATTCTTGAACCATGTTCTTGGAATATCTCCCAGAGTAGCTGGGAATACTCGGTACTTCACCATAAGATTATTGGTTTGTAGGTCCATCTGAACGTTAAAGGTGTCGAGATGGTCATAGGGGTCACTGTCCCCGTTGTACTGCTGAATGCTCGGCACTTTAAACCTCGGAGGGAGAGGCTGCGTCTCAATTTCCCTTGTAAATGGGGTCATTTCCCAGTAGTGCCCACGCTGCTCCGGGGCTCTAGGTCGTGCCTCCAACTGTTGGACCCTCTAGAGGAGCTCCTCTACTTGTGGATCTCGAAGCTCCTCCTGTGATTGTGACTTGGAGCCGGGTGCTCTGGGTCATACCTCTCGTCCTCCTCGAACTGGCCCTCATGATGGGATCTTACTTGCTGCCCATCCACCTCATCAACATACCGAGCTGCGGCTCGGACTCTATCGTGCCCAACCTCTGCTTGCTGATTTCGACCTTAGCTCAGCCTCACTACCAGACTAGTCGGGCATGCGACTTCCCTTTCTTGTCGGAGAGGGTGTCTTCCAGCCCTAGAATGCGCATTAGAGGAGCGAGCCAAATCTGCAGATCACGGGATTTCCCTCGCCAGTCTCTCGGGCCTTGCGCCGCTTCATGCTGCTAGGGCACGCCCCTTGGTGCTTGAACTTCAACCCTAGTTACGTTCTGAACCTGAGCCTACACCAACATGTTGACGGCCTATGTGAGCTGTCTAACCGTGTCTTCCAACGCTTCTTACCTCTGTAACAACAGATTCTGCCCTTCGACCATTGGGGCAATTGGAACCGTTTAACGATGAGGCAGAGGAGAGATGCTTGTCGCAGCACCGAATGCCTGTCCATGGGACGGACCTGCTGCATGCATGGTTGTATCTTGCACAGGCTGTATGTTCTGCTGAGATTGGTTCATGTGGCTCTCTGCCTGGTCATCATCAATATGATACCTGTTCGATCTGGTTTTTGTCATGTTGTTAGGAATCGAGAAATCAAGATGAATAAGACTGCAGTTTGGGCCCTCCTTCTAGCGCCAAAATGTCAACGTTGAATTTCGGTTGATGAGTAATCAATGCCCAATACCTGCAATCAATGTGAGAAAGCACAAAAATCCAAGATAATAACAGAGAAAAGAACCTAACGAGATGAGAGAACACCGAGCGTTTTACGTGGTTCAGCAATATTAAGCCTACGTCCACGACTGTCTCTCTTAATCTCTGCAGAGTGACAGTATATTATTTAATATTATATATCTTTGTTACAATGATCTCTAACCCTTATTAATAGGGGAAGAAGCGTTTACAATTCTGATTGCAGTAAAATAAGAAAAAAATCTCGAATTAGTTACACTTTCCAAATGATTTAAATAAAATCTGAAAAATCAGGAAAGGAATCATAAATTAACGCTAATTCCTATTTGATTGGAATAATATCAGGAAATTGTCATAATTATCTTGAGATAAAGTTGATTTGAATTTGAATTTGAATTTAAATAAACTTCCATATCTGATGAGGGAATCACGGTTTGATTGGGTAACTACCATGTTTGTTGAGAGAATCATGATCGGATTAGGCAACTGCCTATTTCTGGAAGATACTATATTTATTACGCTCTTAAGCGAGTTGCTGTCTATGGCAGTCTTGAGCTCGAGCTCGCTTCAAGACGAGCTATGCATGAGGCGAGCTGCGGTCTGGTTGTGCTTATAGGTCTGTTGATATCAGCTGAAGAATTTACCTGAGCGAGCTGAAGAGCTTGCTGGGCTTAGAATCAATACTGGGCCTCGTCTGATGGGCTTTAACTGGTTTGACCTTATCGGGCCTAAACTGGGCTTTTACCAGCCCATTTAATGAGTCCAAAAAATACATATAACAATTTTTGTTTTTTTAGCTTATCTTATTATTCAACTATCTTTATAAACAATTAATTTTTTCTTTCCATCAATCTAATTCATGATATATTAAATTAATTAAAATTATATGTGAATTAAGTAAATCTAGATGGTAAAGTTTTGTGTGTTTTTTTTATTTTCTTTATTTTTCCTTGCTTGTGTTAGAAAGAGGTTTAGATAAATAGGATATTTAAAAGAAACATATCTTGATCATACATAGAAAAACATATTTTCATCCAATAAAAAGATAAATCAATTCTAGGTCTTTAGACAAATCATTCTTATACTAAATATTCTATATGCATATGTGCAAGCAAGAGTGAAGAACAATAATATTTTCTGTTTTTTCATTTTGGCTAATATAGTTTAAAGCAATTGATGAGAAAGAAAGAAAAATAAGAAAGGAGGAGATTGAACCAAAAAAAAAAAAGAATAATTGAAGATGATGGATCGGAGAAGAATGAGAGGGAAGAAAAAAGAAGAAGAAGGAAATGAAAAGGAAAGAGTATTTATAAATGTAAATTTTATAAATTATATATATAAATTGGTCTAGGATTATTTTTGATATTTCAAAGATGAATAAAGAAAAGTACAAATTTTTCAATCTTAATATTGGGTGTAATGAATAAATGACTGTGAAGAGTGAATTTTAGGTAGCTCTTAGCTTAGGGGTGTGTGTTTTGATTTTATTATTACAAACATTTAGGGTTTATATAAGGGAAAATAACTCGAATTCACAAAAATTATGAAATTTTTGTATTTTGAATCGATTTGGTTTGGGCTAACATAATAATGGTATAAGATTATGAAATATTGAAAATTCTCAATGCAATCCGAGTATTTAATTCCAATTGGATCAAACTGGATCTGATTGAATTTAACTTTAAACTTCACATTTTTAAACTTTATTTTTATTTTAATAAAAAAAAACTTACTTTTTAGGATGAGATAAGACTCAGTTTGAACAGTAAATCTAAAATGTCTAATTCCTGAAATAATGGTCAAGATTGTATTTGATAATTAAATTCTTGGAATGAATTGAATTTGATTTGGACTACACAGACCTGTCCAACTGATCTGTGTGAGACCCCTAGTTTAGCTTGTTTTGAATGATTAAAATGCGTGCATACATTAACTTGAAGATATTAAAAAACGAATGAGGTTTGTAATGGGAAAATTTTCTTGCATTGGCAGGCAAATTGTGAGAAATTACTGCACGGAAGTTAGAGAGCTTGGGTTTAGATTGGAGGAACTGATATCAGAAAGTCTAAGTTTGGAGAAAGATCACATAAAGAATGTGTTGGGAGAACAAGGGCAGCATATTGTAGTCAAATTCTACCCACCATGTCCAGAGCCGGGGCTCGCTTATGGACTGCCTGGACACACTGACCCCAATGCCCTTACCATTTTGCTTCAAGATTTACAAGTTTCAGGCCTTCAGGTTCTCAAAGATGGCAGATGGGTTGCTGTTAAACCTTACCCAAATGCTTTTGTCATCAACATTGGCGATCAACTGCAGGTAATCAACATTTTCGGCTTATCATGATGACTATTTCAAGCTACATATCTAACCTTCAATGCGTTTGAGTGTACATACAAATCATTTAATGTGACATAAGTCTTTTATGTAATTGGTGTTGGGTTTTGTGCCCTAAGAGCTTGTAATTATGTAAACGGTTTTAATAAATAATAATAAAGTATTCATTTTATTCAATTTATATATTTTGCAAAAATTATATATGTCATGAGAAACATCCTTGATTACTGATGTATTTTCAAACTAAGTATATAAGTGTTATATACAAGCGGATTTAGTTTGAGAGAAGTAATCTAAAGAGTCCGTAGAAAGCAAACGAAGCTGGGTACTTTGTTTGTGGTAAATCTACAGTTGCGGTCCATTTTGTATTCGGTACAATAGTTTTATCCGAGACTATTCATGTAGTGACATGGAAATGGAGGCACCTTATATAATAAAAATTATATAGGACTGGACCACAATAAACATGAGTCTCTAATTAATATCCATTAAACTTAGAGATTTATATTTATGGACTAGATGATCATATATGAATTGATCTTAATCCTGAGTGTATTATGGACTCCTGCTTGTTGAGTTATGTCCTTTGATTTACATGGGTGAGATCGATATAGATGCTCGATCAATAACTTCGTACTTTGGGGATATGATTTAGTAAGTAGCTGGGAATATTCTATATAATAGTGGAATCCACTCATTCTTGCGAGAAGTAGAGAAATAGTTCTCTTAAGGGTTGATTCAGGTCTTGAACAATAAGAGCGCTCAACTTTCTATTCATATGTAAACGGAAAGATAAATTCATAAGTTGTTATGAATATATTGTTCATTAGAAAATCAATGGTACTTAAGGATCAAGATATAATTAGAGGGGTATAACGGACATTATGACCTAGCTCTAATTATGAACTATTTGTGGAGGGTCAAATCATATGTAGTGATTATATCAATAGACACTGAAAATTTCAGATTGTATAAAAACATCTATAATTTTGAGAGTGCAATCTTAGGTTTTTAGTGGAGTAACTCTAAGATTAATAATAGTGAATTATTTAATTAAAGAGTTTAATTAATAATTCCGACATTATTGGAGCTCAAAACTGTAGGTCCATCGGGTCCCCTTGATAGCTCATTTCACTATAAGAAACGTGTATATAGAATATTGTAATTGGATCGTCCAATTATAGTTGTTACATAAGTAGCAAAATATGTGTTCACTTAGTATTTGAATAATATTGATTATTCAAATTATTAATTATGAATTAATAATTATTTAATTAATTTTATAAGAGGTCTTGAATTCAATTCTTAGTTGTGACCGAGTATAAATTAACTATGAATTAATTATAGGTCACAAGTATGATTACAAAATATAACATGAATTAATTGTGAATTAATTATGTTATATGGGCAAAAGTTTAATTTTAATAAACTTGGGGTTTAATATTAATTTTGATTAATTAAAACCCTAATTGGTTGTCTATAAATAGAAAAGAAATAGTCTTCTTTTCCTAACAGAAGTTATATTTAGGTTTTGTTTTACGTTCTTTGAAACAAAAACCTATTCTCACCTCTTACATATGTTATTTGTTCTTTTGAGAAAAGAAATCAATAGAAAGTGAGCACAATTCTATATAATTGTGCCCACTCACTTGTTTCTTGGTGTAGAGTCATATCAAGGAAGGCAAGGTGGTGAGCAATCCACAGAGATCAATACAAAAGGTATAAGATTCGATCTTTATTTAGCTTTATTATTTTATTTCATTGTTTTATGGATCTAGGGTTCTTGAGTTTTCTAAAAATTTTTAAAACTCAATGTTCCGCAAATCTTTATTTTATAAAAACAATTGTTGTTTTTTCCCTTCAATTGGTTATTTATATCATATAATATAAGCAGGCACAATGAAACATAGAGTTCAAAATTTAATTTAGAGATTAATTTGTTTATCATCATTACCCTTGAGGTTGTGGGTCAGATATGTTCCCTTTTCTTAAATTTGGAATTTGTAGTAATAATTTAAAAAAAGAAATAAAAAAACATTAATGTTACTAATAGCAATATGTAATAAGTTATCTTATTGCAAGGGAAGAAAAGAGTGACAAATTGAAAAAATTGGTTTCCTTTTGCTTGGTCTATAAATAGAATTAAATTATAGAATGATTTCAATGGAAGATTTTTCAAAGCAGTTTGAAACAATACTAATAGAATATAAAGAAGAGTATATAAGGACTCGCTTTTAGTTATTTATTTGTTATTATAATGAGTGACTGCAGGTGGTGAGTAATGGGAGGTACAAGAGTGTGTGGCATCGAGCCATTGTGAATTCTGCGCAGCCAAGGATGTCAGTTGCTTCATTTCTATGTTCGAGTGATGATGCAGTAAGCAGCCCATCAAAGTCTCTCACTCGTGAACTGCCTGGACACACTGACTCCAATGCAAGCGCCTTTTTGCGTCAAGATTCACAAGTTACAGGCCTTGATCAGGTCCTTTTGAATTTGGATTGTTGGGAATTTCCTCATAAGATAAATAAAATGATCGAATTGAAGAGAAGTAAATTGTGTGTTGCAGGAGAGGAAACGTAGGGTGGGAATGAAGGAGGCCGAGAGATCGTTGAAGGCAGCGAAAAATTTCATCGACAGACCTAGGGAGGAGCAGCTCATGCTGTGCATTGGATATCCTTCCAACAAAAAATGATCGCTCTTATCTCAAGAAATTGGCGGATTTCATATGGATGCCCTTTTCAAACCAAAGATGAGATCCGAGGTGTGATATTCGAATTATTAAATTAAGAGTTACAATATCGATCGACATTGATGGAGCTCAAATTAATGGTTGGTCATGCGTGAGCGTTAAAACAATTTTAATTGTGTTACTTCTATAGATTGTATACTGAGGAGGATTTTCACAGACTTCATATTGGCTGTATAGATTGATGCCTGCTGCCTAAACCGACTCGTTTGTATATGAATGAGTTTGCTAAATTCTTGAGAAATAAAGGGAGTAATTTTACTTTCTCACCATGTTCTTCTAGTAGTCTATTTTATTGCAATCTCTATCTATTCTCTGCTTTTTATTATTCACATATTCATTTCTTCTAAGTTATAACATATTACCAGAAAATTTTAAGTAAAAAAATGTTCAATAGAGTGATTTATTTACATCTTAATGTTTTATTTATTTAAAAAATTACGAAAGTAGAAGAATTAGTCAAACAAAATACGTTTATATATATATATATATATATATATATATATATATAAGCCTACTCTGTTTTGTGCTTATATATACGGTTATGCTAGCTATATTTTACACGCATATATGTGGCCATAAACTTCGGTTGGGTTGTTTGAAACGCAGAGCTCTCAAAGTTTTATACTTCTGGTCCTGACAGACTTTGGGTTGGGCCAATTCTGTATTGACCTCAAAAATGCCAATTGGGTAGACAGTTGTGTTTTATATAAACGGTTCTATATTGCCAAAAGATTCGTCTTTTGGTTCTAGCAAGACTGGTAATTGCGTTGATATAATTTTGTAACGTAAAATGTGAATTAACATATTATAAATTTTACCAATCTAAATCTTGTATTAACTTTTAACGACACTCCATCTTATCGTAATATAATTACTATTAATTTTGGTGATTTTTTTTTCGATGAATGTTGATAAAATTTTTACAATTTTCAATGTAATGTACGCATATATCCATGAATTCAATTAAGTTAAAGAAATTACTATTAAACTATATTTGATAAAAAGGATAATTAAAATTTATAGCAATATACTCTTCAAATATATATTTATTTTATTTGAAAAAAATATATTCGTTCAATATCTATTCTAGTATGATTTAGAATTAAATCAAAGTACAGTGACTTGTTTGGCTCTATTAAAAAAAAAAAAAAAAACACATACACGAGAGATAGTAAAAGCATACTAGATGAAAAAAAAAATCCATTTTAGAAATAAGGGTGCAAATATGATTATATATAAAATTAGGTATATTAACAAAGAAGTACCGCACACATGGCAGTTCCTCGTGAAATATGAGAGCCACTGTGTAATAACAGTCGTATGATAGCACAGCTCAAGGCCTATATTACCTTTTCTCCTATAGTACTGTTGGGCAGTTGAATATGTTGCAAATAAAGACACAATCATGTCTCTTCATTATATTTCCCTTCACTATTTCAGCATGTAAATTTGACCACGTGCTTAGAGATGTTGAAGAGCATGTGGATCTGGGGCGGGGACTGAGTCTGCATTATAAATCAATAGTCATATATATATATATATATGTGTGTGTGTGTATAAAAACAGTTGACAAAGACTCCATAATTGGTTTAATGGAAATAATATATGGTAAGCAAAGCTTCATATATAACCAATGAGCAAAAATTGTAGCCTAGTAAAGCTATTTTTATTTTCAACTATCGTGCTCTTGTAAGTGCTATCCCTCTTAGGAAAACTGCGGGCCTTAACTATGGGCTTGACTACACTGTAGTCCACTCATGGTGAACAAATGTTCCACAAAGAATTTGGACAAGAAAATGGCTCAAATGACGTTGGTCTCCCGAAGCAGGCAGACATGCCAATGTACTATACGAAAGATTCGTCCAATCTGGTAATAATTACACACATATATATGTATTTATTTATTTGTTTGTGACTTTAACATTTATAATCTATTCTCACTCGATTAAGAGGTTATTAATTAACTTTATTTCATTTACTTTATTCACTTTCACTTATGTATTGAGTGAAAATAGATAAATGAGTGAGTGAACATAAAATTTAAATCATTTTTTTAAAGTTAGTATAGTCTAACTCACAACGATTACGGTGAGGTTGTGTAATATTTTATTAATATAATGATCATTTACGAAAAAGAAAAACCACCGACACAGGTACTAAAGATCCCCATCCACTGACAAACCACAAGTTAAAATCTTTAGCATGTGTATTTCAAAAAAAGAATCTATAGCATGTGTACACATCAATACACCCAGATGAAAATCTGGGTAGTTCGAACCCTTTTAATTTTTCTTCATTTTTTTCAGCATTATTATTATTTTTTTTAATTTTGTTGTTTGATTTTTTAAAATTTTTTATATATTTAATAATTTTTTTCATGTATTTAATAATACATTGTATGTCTTATTCTTATTATTAAAACGTAAAAGATTTGAAAGATTAAATTATGCATTGACGTATAATGGTCTTTCTATCCGTTTTTTCATTTTTTCGTTAAGTTTAAACGTCAGTTAATTGACGAAAGAAACTAATTTGACACTTTTTTCTAATTGTTAGTGTTTATTTAATGTGTTTTTGATAAAATATAGTTAAAAATATTGACTACTTTTTAAATTTTAGGGATAAAAATGATTCTTACTCAATATATATATATTTTTTTAATTTTTTAACTTGTGGACATTGTTTAGCGACATTCTTTTCCTTTAAAAAAAAAAATCCACAATCGACTGGTTATAAGATTAGTTAATAATAAACTTTAAAATTGATGAGTTTGTGTCAGGTATGGGACACATCCATGAAGATACTTATAAACTACGTACCCAACACATGAGTGCTTCTGCTGGACATGGAAGAGAAAGAAAAAGAGGAGATGCGTGTATCGCCATGTTCGTGCCAATTTCTCCAATCATCGTTGAACATTCTTCCAGTGAAGAATCTTAGTGCATGTCGTGCATGTTTATGAATTGTGAGGATTGTCGCACTTAAATTGACCTCGGAAATGCCAATTGGGTAGACAGTTGCGTGTTGTATAAACGGTTCTTTATTTTCAAAAGATTCGTCTTTTGGTTCCAGCAAGAATTACTGGTAATTGCATTGATGTAATTTTGTAATGTAAAATCTAAATTAAGATATTTTAAATCTTATCAATCTAAATCTAAATCTTATAATAACTTTTAACTACACTTCATTTTATCTTAATATAATTACTATTAATTTTGATGAATTTTTTTAATGAATGTTGACAACATTTTTAATAATTTTCAATATACTGTAAGCATATATTCATGAATTCAATTAAGTTAAAGAAATTATTATTAATAACTATATTTGATCAAAAGGATTCTTAAAATCTATATCGATATACTCTCCAAATATTTATTTATTTTATTAAAAAAATGTGTTCATTCACTATCAGTTCTAGTATGATTTAGAATACAGTTAAGTACCTTGAATTGTCTAGTTCTATTAAAAAAAAAAGCAAAAGATAAAAGGAAAAAAAATGCACAAGAGATAGCAAAAGCATACGAGACGAAAAAAAATCCATTTTAGAAATAAGGGTACATATATAATTATATATGAAATTATATTAAAAAAGAAGTACAACACACATGACAGCTCGTCGTGAAATGTGGGAGCGACTGTGTAATAACAGTCGGACGATAGCACAGCTCCGGGCCTATATTATCATTTGGACATACAATCATGTCTCTTTATTATATTTCCCTTCACTATCTCAGAATGGAAAAGTAAATTTGACCACGTGCTTAGATGTTGAAGAGGGGACTGAGTCTGCATACCTCAATTATAAATCAAAGGTCATATATACTGCTGAATTCTTGGCTTTAAGGGAAGGTTTATCGTTGGCTTTTGCAGAAGGCCTGTCGGGTCTCAAGTCGAAGTGGATGCAGCCATGTGCTGGAGTGTTTGTTGGCGTGATGAGATTGGCTGTTTGATCGATGATATTCGGGCCCTTATAGACGAGGTTGACGTCCAGAAATGCCAAACCATTTTACAGGAAAGAAATGGTTTGGCCCATCACCTTGCCTCTATGGCCCTCTTCTCTTAACAAGGAGCAGATTTGGCATGGTTCTTGCCAAGTATTTCCATAGTTTCTATTATTTTGTTGGCTTTTGTTTTGTTTTGTTTTGTTTTAAAAAGATTCTGTTTGGTTTATTGTACCTAAAAAATAATAATAATAATAATAATAATTAGTCGAAAGGAAATAATATGGTAGCCTGGTAAAGCTATTTTTATTTTCAATTTTTCAACTATTGTGCTAGTGTAAAGTTGTTAATGTTACCTCCCTTAGGATAACTGCGGGCCTTAACTGGCCTGGGCTTGACTACACTGTAGTCCACTTACGGTGAACAAATGTTCCACAAAGAATTTGGATAAGAAAATGGCCCAAATGACATTAGTCTTCCCATACAGACAGATCTACTTACGTTAACGTTTATTCAACTTTATAATGATTATACACATAATATAAACGAATTGTACAACACCTCCCTACAATATGCCTCAAAATAAGAGAATACAAAGTTATCATTTTATTACACAACACCCTCACTCCATCAATTGACTTCCGTCAATTTTAATAGTTGACCAAAATTTTAGAGTGAATGTCTAAAATGCCCCCAATATTGTAAAGTGGCCTATTGCCCATGAATGAGAAACAAATATAATAATAAAATATCTTTTAGTTTTTTTTTTTTAAAAAAAATATAATTTTTAAAACTTCTTAAAGGATAAAAAATATATATATGGATCTCCATCGCCCTCTTAGAAATGAATGATGGAGATTAAAGTAATGAACAAAACAAAATAATTGGTAAAAAAATTAAAAATTAAAGATAAACTGTTGGTCTCCATTCCTAATATGGAGGTGATCGTCTCCATTAGAGATCATCTGATCTCTAACTGGCAAAGACCTAGAAGTTCTGGATCTCTGTCATTGGAGACTAGGGTGGTTTCCATTAAAATTAACTAATTAAAAAAATTGAATTCTTCTTTTCATCTAGACACAACTTCCATCGTCTTTCTCCTTTCGTTTCTCTTCTCTCCTTCTTTCTGCACTAAAACTCCACCACTAACTCCATTGCCAAAGAGACCTGAGTTAGTCTCTTTGGCGATGGAGACCAATTTGGTTCTCCATGCGATGGAGATTTTAAGGGTTTTTGGTGAAGGAGACCTAATTTTCTCAACTTTTTTTTTTTTCAAATGGTTGATATTGTGAATGGTTTTGTGGTGTTTGTTTGTCGTTGTTGTTGCTAATTTTATAGTATTTGTTGTTGCTGCTGCTGATTTTGTTGTTGGTAAAGAATAATGTTGTTGATTTTTTTTTTTCTACCATTGTTGATGATTTTGTGATTTTTTTTAAATCAAATGGTTGTTATTGTGGATGATTTTTTTTATTTTTCCTGTTTTTGAAGATTTGGGTTTCGAACCCAAAACTTCAATTAATCTATTTTTTTCTTTTAACTTTTTTTTCAAAGATTTAACTTTAAAGATCTTCGACTTGAAAATCTGGGTCTCGAACCTAGATCTGTAATCAACCTTTTTTTCTTTAATTTTTTTGAAAGCAATCAATCTCTCTTTCTTTTTCCTAATATTTCTTTTTTGGAAGATCTGGTTTAGTCTAGATCTTGAATCTTATTATTTTTTTAATTTCTTTTGTTTTGCAACAATTTTTTTTTTTAGTTTTTATTCTTAAATTAGTCCCCACATATTTTTTTTTTTCAAATTTTAATTTTTTTATAATTTTAAATTTTAAAAAAAATAAAAGAGAAAAATACCCTTTAGTCAAGTGAGTTTGACTGACTTAACGGAATTTAATTAACGGAGTGAGGATGTTATGTAATAAAATGGTAACTTTGCATCTGCTTGTTTTTAGGTATACCTCAATAGGGTGCCGTGCAATTCATTATATATATATATATATATATTTGTGATTTTAACATTCATCATCTATTCTTACTTGATTAAGAGGTTATCAATTAACTTTAATTCATTAATTTTATTCACTCATGTATCGAATAAAAATGGATGAATGAACGTTGAAATGTAAAATTCAAATCAATAGAGCAACTTATTTACATCTTAATGTTTTATTGATTCAAAAAATTACCAAAGTATAAGAATTAGCCAAACAAAAGACGCTTATATAATATATATATATACATATATATACACACACACACATAACAGCCTACGTTATTTTGTGCTTACATATACGGTTATGCTTGCTACATTTTACACACATATGTGGGCATGAACTTCAGTCGAGTTTGTTTGAAATGCTGAGCTTTCAAAGTTTTATATTGTTGGTCCCCAGAGACTTTTGGGTTGGGCCAATTCTGTCATCAACAATTCAACAGTTATACTTGAGAAAATGATATATATATATATATATATATATTTTTACTTCATTTTAGAAATAAAAAATGAATGAAAAACCACTCTTATGCAACCAAAAAAAAAAAAATCCATTTTAGAAATAAGGGTACAAATGTGATTATATATAAAATTAGGTATATTAACAAAGAAGTACAACACACATGGCAGTTCTTCGTGAAATATGAGAGCCACTGTGTAATAACAGTCGTATGATAGCACAGGTCAAGGCCTATGTTATCTCTTCTCCTATAGTACTGTTGGGCAGTTGAATATGTTGTAAATAAAGACACAATCATGTCTCTTCATTATATTTCCCTTCACTATTTCAGAATGTAAATTTGACCACGTGCTTAGATGTTGAAGAGCATGTGGATCTGGGGCGGGGACTGAGTCTGCATTATAAATCAATAGTCATATATATATATATATATATATAAAGACAGTTGACATAGACTCCATAATTGGTTTAATGGAAATAATATATGGTAAGCAAAGCTTCATAAGTAACCAATGAGCAAAAATTGTAGCCTAGTAAAGCTATTTTTATTTTCAACTATCGTGCTCTTGTAAGTGCTATCCCTCTTAGGAAAACTGCGGGCCTTAACTATGGGCTTGACTACACTGTTGTCCACTCATGGTGAACAAATGTTCCACAAAGAATTTGGACAAGAAAATGGCTCAAATGACGTTGGTCTCCCGAAGTAGACAGATATGCCAATGTACAATACGAAACATTCGTCCAATCTGGTAATAATTACACACACACACACACACATATATATATATGTATTTGTTTATTTGTTTGTGACTTTAACATTTATAATCTATTCTCACTCGATTAAGAGGTTATTAATTAACTTTATTTCATTTACTTTATTCACTTATGTATTGAGTAAAAATAGATGAATGAGCGAGTGAATATAAAATTTAAATCATTTTGTTAAAGTTAGTATAGTCTAACTCACAACGATTACGGTGAGGTTGTGTAATATTTTATTAATATAATGATCATTTACAAAAAAGAAAAACCACCGACACAGGTACTAAAGATCCCCATCCACCGACAAACAACACGTTAAAATCTATAGCATGTGTATTTCAAAAAAAGAATCTATAGCATGTGTATGCATCAATCAAAATTCTGTCTATAGTGTGGAAAATATATTATATCGATTATTTATATTGCATAGCATTCTATTATCAAGTCAGTGCATACGATAAAACTCCGTACATTATTGAAAATTTTCACTGATGAAAAGGATTCTCCACCCACTTGCATGTCCCCAGGAGTTTCAAAGACTTCGTTATAGATTTTATAAACCACTAAAGCATGATTAAGAGTTATTTCTTTGTTACGATATTGCTTTCATAAAACTTCACAAAGTCGTTTACATAAAATTCTTAAATCAACATAAGTTTACTATTCAATCTCAAAGAATTTGGGTTGGAAAAATTTACACATCTCTTCCTACTCATATTATGTCATATACATGACGTAAATAATTAATTATATATAATTTTATGTTATATGATGTAAAGTGAATATCGAATATGTATAGAGTTCATTATCCAAATTTTTCTCCTAAACCAATTTGATATAAAAGATAGTAGTGACTTATTTGTTTTACCAAGATATAACTACCAACGCTTGAATCACAATTACTCTTTATAAAAATAAAATACTCTCGTGCAAGAAATATTTCATTTGGTTTTTGGATGGTTTTGAAAAGTTTGCATAAATTTATGTTAACATATGCTCTAATCCTGATCACGTAATACTAATATGATATATGAAGAGAATCTCACTGTAATTATTACACCATGTTATAAAAAGTAAAAAATGAAATATATATATATAGAGAGAGAGAGAGTAGATTTCGTTACACACAAAATCTTTCCTGCCTCGTGAGAATGAGTTTTATAATGATCTACAGCTGACATCGATTACAAAACACTGGCGATAATCATTGGGCACCATACCAGTGAACGATATTGCTCAAACTGTGATTGACGGGGAATTACGGAAGCACATGGCGACGATGGAATATCGGTGAAAATGAAGTGAAAAGTCTAGGTCAAGATTAGATGATAATGATGATGATGAGGGAATAAGCTGGACACATGACTTTGTTGGACGTAGTCAATACGAAATCCCAAAATGAACGGCATAAAATGGATATGAGGTGGAAGATTGTCTAAATCCAACCTAGCAAGATAGGGTTGTCAGAATTCTCCATGCAAATTGCCTTTGTCTTTTAATGTTCCAACATCATTATCTCGTCATGGCCATGACGTCCACGGCATAGCTTTGCAATGATCTCAAATTTACAGCATATGATGTCAAAATGTTTGATTTTACAATTTTTTTTATCCGATTAATATAGCAGGTGAATTGTCAAAAATCAAAATTTAATTTACTAAATATTACCTATGAGTTTCTAGACACACATTTTATTGGTTGTATTATAATCTGTTAAAGGCTATATTATTGTGTTGCATAATACAATTCATATATTTAATTTGTCATATACATCACAGATGTATTATCCATCACATCACCTAATATCTTTTAAAAATATTGTAATATAGTTTATGAAAGATCATTAAATATATTATTAAGATACTAATAAGAAACTTAAATATATTATTAAGATAATAGTAAGAAACTGAAAAAATTAAAATTTAATTTGTGAGATGCTACATAAGAGGTTTTATCTATAGATTTTTTTAAATCTATATATTTGTCTGTCTATCTTCTGTTGTATTAAAAAATAGTTATAGTACAAACAATGCACGTTCTTTGTTTTTCTCAGGCATTGTATCAAGTAGCATATATATATTTAATAAATTGAAATGTTATCAAATAAAAATTATTAGAATAAAATTAAAAATATTAAATAAGAAATATAAATTTCAAAATTCAAAACTATTTAAAAATATTTTATTAAATGCATTGTAAGAATTTTTATATGGACATTACGTTATTTGATTATATATTTTTTTAAAATTATTTTATAAATATTTTAAACCATTTTTGTTAATTCCTTAATTTATATACTATTAAATATTTTGTTATTTTTTTTTATTTTGAATGCTTTTATTAAATTGTCTTGTTAGTTATATATAAATATTATAATTCACTTTTTTACTTTTTTTATTTTCTAACTATTTTTTTTTTGAATTTTTTTATTTTGAGCACTTTAGCACAAGTTTTTTTTATGATATGTCACACTTTTAAATGTCTTTAATATATTAGTGACTTTTGTCCTTCACTTATTAAAACTAAATCACTTTAGCCCTTTTATTAGTCAACGGTTAGTTTAATTTAATGGTGTTAGAGGTAATTTGGCTTAAATTATTACACTCTTTAAAAGTGTGCTACATATAAAATCTTGAACTTTAAATAAACTAAATTGTTGAATAAATACTAAGTTTATCATTTTTTTTTCATAGTAAATTATTGAAATAACCTCTCTTTGAATTGAAAAAAATATAAATTAATTACAAATAAAAAATAATTAAAGATATATTTATAAAAATAAATAATAGATAATATATTTTTATTACATACAATCATAAATATACAAAAATAAAATATTTAAAAGATATATTGAAATAAAATAAAATAAACTTATAAAAAAATTTATTATTAGAAAACAAAAAAGTAAAAACTATTAAAAATTTATGGAGCAAGTTGTTGCTTCCTCATCTTCATTGGAGGAAGCATCAACTTCCTCCAAATGGTTTTCGAGGGAGAAGGGTAGAGGCTTTTGACATCACAATTATATCTATATATATATAGTTATATCTTTTATTTTCAATATATTTATATTTAATTTTTTTAAGAATTATTTTATTACGAAAATAATTATTATTATGATTATTTTAATTAGTATTAATTTGTTTGAACATAGTTTAGTAATCACTACTTAGTTTATATTGTTTTTAGGAGACTAATTGATTTAAATTTGGTTTTGTTGATAAATTTTATTATCTTTATTTTAATTTTGCTTTATATGTAAAATTTTAGAAAATTCAGGGTATTTTGAATAATTGATATAAAGGTTGAGGTGTAATATAAATATTATAAAGTTTGAGGGTAAAATCATTATTTGAACTAAATTAATGGTTTCTAAAGTAAAATTATACCTTAAATTTTTTTTTAATGATTGATTGCTAATGATTAACTTTAAGAGACTAGAGTAATGTATTTAAAAAAATAATAATTAAAGTTATTAATATGGTAAAGATATTTTAAAATATAAAATTTTACAAAAAAAGGGGACATTAGTGAAATATTTCCATATTACAAACATAGTTTAATTAATCATAAATATTCTATGTTAGTTTTTTAATTTTGTAAACTATTGAATAATTTGATTGATTTGTTTGATAGTAACCTATTCTACGTCTAAATAATTAAAGTTGGCAGCCACTAATAAACCTTCCTCTCAAATTGAGAATTACACACAACCTTGCTACTAATAAAATCAAATTAAGTTAGCCAATCCCATAAATTTATATTTAAAATCTCTTTTCTCAATTAATCTCCACTACCACCAAGATTATGATTGTTCTTTAAAAAGATCGATGTATAATATGATTGCATTAATTATGACACTAAAGACTCTCTCGCTAAAGGATTTTCTAATGTAAACTTGGTTTGTGTCATTAATGATGAACCATAGATGCAAGCATGGTATTGGAGGCCGCAGCAGTTGAGGCAGCTCGTTGAAACAGACATATCCTTTCATGAATTAAAGTTAGTGTGAATTTAAATTAGAAAAGGTCTGAGCATTGCAGGCTGTAAATGTATATCTACCAAACTCTCAAAATGGACCGCTATAAATGAGAGCTCGAATTTTCTAAAAGCAGTTAATTAAGAAGAGTCTAAAGTTTCTGCGGATGACAAGACCTAGTTTTCATGCCGACCGTCGACACAATTATTTTTATATTTACTTTTGTGAACAGTTGTTAAAAATTAAAATTTAGTTTTTAACACTGATTTGTACTTTGATAATAAAAGTTGGTTTGATGTATTCGTTTAACCGTCATTCAACAATTTAAGAATTACCCGAACTTGCCATGTAGTTGATGCCTATTGTTTACAAAACTGGTCCAACTTTTAATGGTTGTTTTTTGAGTAGTGTTAATCTAATTCGTTAACGTCATACTTTTATATTTAATATGATGATAGATAAGATTCAAAATGTTAGAGATGATTATTAAGAGTAGGATTGATCTTATCATCCTTTTATGAGATAATTCAGTTGATTTGAAATGATTGTCTTTATCTTGAAAATAAAAATTTAGGTTTAATTGTTTTTAGACCAATCTTGGAGAGGGATTGGGTTTTTGCTTAGTTTGTTTGGATAATCCAAAGAGTGCCCTTATTTATTTATTAAAAAAAATGAAAAGATTAGAAAAATAATAAAGGAACTTTTCATTTTAGTTCGTATGTTGTGACAATTTATCTCATTTTCAACTACAAATACTTATGAAAATTATGGTCCCTCAAATCTTCTCATCTATTTGGTCCCTTAACTCAACAATTTAGTCGCTTAAGTTTTTTATTATTGTTTTAGAGGGATCAAATTGATTGATTTCAAAAAACTTTAGGAACCATAATTTTTAATAATGTGTTTGCAATTAAAAATGAGATTAATTGTCAAAATATAAGGATTAAAATGAAATTTTCTTTAAAAAGAATTAAAGACTCTTTAATACAGTAAGAGTTTCTCAAAAAAAAAAAATAATAATAATAGTAAAAATAGAACAAATTACACGTTACTATAATATAAGGTTTGCATTTTTACAACGGACTAACCTTTACCTTTTAATAATAATTTACCCCCTTACAGTTAGTCAAACATGGTCAACTCTAACATTTGGCCAACATTTTCAACTATAATGACCAAAATATCCTTACATATAAAAATAGTATTTGAATAACTAAATTAGTTATTTTATTCAATTTTTTTTAAAAAATGTGGATTTCCACTATCTATCTTCAAATTCGATAAAAAAAAACAAAATAAAATGTAAAACAAAGAAAAGAAAATAAATTAAAATTGAAAAGTTGAATGTGGATGGCATTTCCACTTCAAATAGTTCAAACGATGGAAATCTTAATCTGGGATCTCCATTGCTGCCGATCGCTAGTAAAGTAGATTCCAAGCTAGGTCTCCATCTTCGAATAAATTAATACCCAAGTAGGTCTCCATTTTCAATGAAAATGGAGATCTTTCGGGTCTCCATCTAATTTCCATCTATGTTCGAAGATGGAGACCGAAATGGAGACCCATCTAGGTATCCATCTTCGATTGCCTATGATGGAGATCCTAACTTGGGATCTCTTTTGGACGGAGATGGTCTTGGAGGTGAAATTCTAATATGATCTCCATCTTTAATTGCTTAAAATTTTTAATTTTTTATTTCAAGATCACCATCTATCTCAATGATGAACGGTATGTATTCGTTAAAAAATAAATAAAAAAATTAATCCTTAAAACCAATGAGGGGTATTTTGATCAAATTAAAACTAACGGTCAAATATTAGAGTTGATCAAGTTTGACTAATAGGGAAGGGAGTAAACTATAAACTATTATTAAAAGGCAAAATTTTCTCGATTTGCAAAAAGTGCAAACCTCAGGTGATGATGTGTAATTCTTTCAATAAAAATAACTTGTGAGCAATGTATTATGACGCATCTCACTCCACGATCAATCCACATGGTGAGGTGGTAGGAGATGCTATATACATCAGAGTGTAAGGTAGACTCCCACAGTTTGGTGAGATGATGGTGGGAGATGCGTCACCATAGTTCGAGTGCTTGGTAGACTCTCTTATCGTACATGGCGTGCATGGTAGACTTTCTCAATTTGAGAACTTCCCATAGATTTATTTGAGAACTTCCCATAGATTTTTTAATCGCTAAGGTGATGTTTGAATTCACCTTTGAAAATGGTGTTCCATCTTTAAAAATAAAAAGTAGTAAATGTGTTTGGTTTAATGTTGAAAAATATGTTTTATAAAATGAAAAACATTTTTTTTTTTTTTTGCAATTATTACTGAAACATAAAAAAAAAACAACTTTTTATTTATTTATTTATTTTTATATTTTCAATCTATTTTTAAAATATGGTTTTTATTCTTAAAGATATTATTTTTAAAACGGATGCCAAATATATCATAAGACACTAACTTCAACAAAATTACTAGAGTCTCTAAATAAATATTCTCTTTTATCATTTTTTTTTTGTTAAGTTTTGATAATATAGATAATCAATATTATTATATATTTTCACTCTTATATATCATTCAAACTTAAATCCTTTTATAAAAGGTTTAGCACAAATAAAAAATTAACAAATATTGCTCTTCTCAACGACCGCATATTGACCAATTTTTACATTAAATGAATCCATCTTTCTTTACACACATTCTAAATATTATTAGAAATCTTTTCTTCATAATCAGTTTATTCTTCTCTTCTTTTTTTTTTTTTTTCTTCTTTCTGATACTAAATTAGACTACTATCAAGATAAGTAGAAATAAACTCTAATATATAATTAGAAATTTTGCTTCCAGAAAGGGAGAGGACTATTCATACAAAAAATGAAAAACTTACCACACATTACATGCTTTATTAGAATAGAATCATCACCACTCTGAAAAGATGGATGAGACTGGTCTTAATCACTAGCTCAATACACTTCTCTCTCAATTTTATTCTTTATTTACAAAGAGATTATAAATTAAGATGTTTGAAGTCGGTAAACACGATTTAGTCAACTGGCTACTGGCGCAGTGGTAATGCCAGCAGCCAGCCCTGCCTCCCTTTGTAAGGGGGCAGGGTTCGACACCCCTATATATATAATATTAAATAATAATAAATAATGTAATAATCTATATAATAATAATAATATATAATAGTATTTAGTCCCACCAATTGTGTGGGTGATCCTCCCACCCTAGTGTGAGTCTTCCCTCCCACTTTCGTATGGATAGTAGTCTTCCAATTGGGAGTAGTCTCCCGGGTCGTGTCATTAGTATCATATTTCGATTAGTTCCGGATATCTTCTGAATCTATCCCAAATACAGTTCATGTATTAAAAAAAAAAAAAAAACCACGGTTTAAACTCGCAATTTGAAGTCGGTAACACGGTTGATATGACTTATGAAAGCCAATCTTTTGACTTCGTCACATAGTAAACTTTCTTTCGACTTTTTCAAATATATTTTATACTTTATGACTGAGTCTAAAATAGAAGGGATAAACAAAGCAAGTGAATGGCAAATCAATGAGCCCACAGCGGGAAGATAACATCAGCCCTAATTGCATTTAATGTACGATTCATGTCTTTCCGTCCAATGAATGGGGACCATCATTCTTAACCCAAATGCCACCGCCTTCTTCTTTGTGATTACTCTCACGGCCAAAAACTCTGCTCTGTCTCCATTTAGTCTCCCTACTCCATTGACCAGCACCGCCTGCAACAATACAATTATGTCCCTCTCAGTAGCTACTCAACAAAAACTTTAATATATGTTATATCACCCTATTCGTGCTTTGATTTGTTACGGGAAATTTTATCATTTACGTGTGGATTATGTTAAGATATGTTTTTGAAACTTATGATCTAGACAAAAATTATATAAATATATAAATAGATCATATTTATTTTTTAATAGTTAATAAATGTATTTACAACTTGAATCTATTCACACTTTGATTTGTGATGGAAAATTTTATCATTTACGTGTGGATTATGTTAAGATATGTCTTTAGAACTCCTGATGTTGACAAATTTTTTTTGTATAAATAGATCATATCTATTTTTTAATGTTTAATAAATGTATTTACAACTTGACTACACATTTTCAATTAGTTAGAGTGGAGTGAAACTCCCTTTTTATATTTTTGAAAGAAATTTAAATCTAATGGTGAATTTTATTATGTACTATGAAATTTGTTATTCAAATTATATTTATAATATTTGATCTCGCTAAATTATTGTTTTCCTAAGAAAAGGTATTAATTCAAATGTATATATTAACAAAATAAAGTTTTGTGGATAGTGTTAATGTGTATCTGTTGGATATCTATTAAAGATTGTACACAGTTAAAGATGAATGAGATAAAAATTTTGAAAAGATAAATAAATGAATAAATTCGTTTAACACTACACAAAATTTATCTAGAAACATAACGACATAATATCGTGGAATTAGTGCATGTGTTTTTCTCTGGTTTCCCCTTAAGAGAGAAAAGTGCGTTTTCTAGGGACCAAAAAAAAAGTGCGTTTCCTAGGGGCCAAGCCCGTTGGAATGGTTGGCCGGTTATGTCCTCCTGACATTTCTACGATTTATTAATAATTGGCGAATTTGCTGGGTCGTGTGGGACAAAACGAGGACACGCTGACACGTGATTTTTTTTTTAATTTTTTGAAAGGGGAAATAATACTGACCACACTAGACTTTTGCTATGAGACACTCGACTGTCAAATGAAAACATATCACTATTGTACCATTAACCATTTGAATTTAATTTTTTTTTCTTACTTACTAGCATCAAATCAGATGACTGTCGGAATTAGTTGAAATGAGACTCTAAAACATAATCTAAATCTTTACTTTTAAAAGATGAAAAAAGACTACCCATAAAAATGTTAGAAAATTACCCCATTGGGCCAACCCATCGTCCTCAATTTAAATTTGTTTCGTGATTCCACTCAATTGACTAAGTTTGATTTTGAAAATGTCAAGAATGTTCTTAAATAAAAAAGAAAAAAGAAAATAATTAAATATATCATTTTAAAGGACAATGTATAAAAAGAAAAATAATTAAATGAAAATGAATATAGTTAAATGAAGATACATATAATTAACTAAATATGAATAAAGAATAGATGTATACAAAAATTAAAAAGCGAAATTAAAATAATTAAAAAAAGAATTCAGTGTAATTAATAAAATTAAAAATTAAAAAGAATTTGTAATATAGGCGGCAAGCCTCTATTTTTAATATGGTACACTAGCCTTCTCCATTACAGATTAATGGAAACGTGCACCTCCATTTGTTCGTAGTGGAGGAAGCCCATCTCGCCATTTCTTTTTGTAATTTATTACTTTATTCATTATTTTATTTTATTTATTATTTTATCAATTGTCTTTAGTTTTTTTTTTCCTAAGGATTTTAATTTCATTTTTTAGTGTTTGAATAATTTTATTTTATTCATATTTGTTTAATTATCTATATTTTAATCCATTTAATTTAACTATATTTTTTTAATTTATTTTCATAGAATCATTTTTATCTTTATTCATTGTTCTTTAAAATTACTCATTTTTTGTCGTGTTTGAGATCCTCAATCCCTATTGAAGATCCCATCTATCAATGATGGAGTTTCTCAACCCCAATTTCTTTTACTCTATTCTGTTTTTGTTTTACCTTTTGTTTTCAATTTTGTTTGATCTTCAGCATCCATCCATCTCATAAGTTAGATGATGGAAATCTAGCTCCATTGTAACATTTTATTAAGTTCTATTAAATGATCTCCATTGTCCATTAGTGGATGGTGGATATTTTTCACGTTTTTTGCTTGACATTAATTTAACTTAGTAATATTTTTAGTAACTTTTAAAATTTGACAAGTCATCTTTATGTTGGGAGTTCTCTTCTAATTTCCATGAAAATAGATTATGAAAGTAAATATTTAGACTAATAATATAATATTTAGTTTCAACAGCGTCCAATAGACCCTTAAAATCCTATTTGTTAATAATCAAATGCATTTTCTATTTTTCAAGAATGAAAAATAGTGACATCATAATTGTTAGGTAAGATTTCAAATGAAAAGTTGAAAATAAGAAAAACCAAATAAACCTTTTTTGACCACTTTTATTGAATAAAAACTAGATACATCATTTGATTTATTCATTGTTTTTCAGTTTCGTTTTCAGTTGAGTAAGTATATAGCATGTGGAATGTCATAATTGATGTTCTTTTTATTAACACAAAATTATTAAAATTTATGAAGATTAAAGTTCTATATGCATAAGGATCATGTTTTTATCATTAATAAATTTATTTTTCTCAAAAGTAATTAAATTTAAATATTTCTTAACATAATGTTATTTTTGGAAAAACACTCATGAAACCAATCGCTCTTAAAAAATTAAATTTATTTTTTAATTATATATAAATATTAACAAAAATATATTTAAATTAATTATACAATATATGCATTTACTCTTACTATAGGCAAAAAAGTATATTTTCCAAACAATTACAACCATACATATTATAATATTGTTATCGAATATATTTTTTCCAAATATTGTTTTATGTTATTGCTACCAAAAGCATTTTCAAATCATAAACATGAAGCAACCGAAAGTACTTAGTATCAAATTTCCAAAGGAAATAAAAAAATTAAAAAAAAAAAAACTCACATTATAATTAGTGTTATAAGGGACTGTTGATCTTAAATCCAACTTCCTATACATATAAATATATATATATATATATATGTTTCATTATAGATATGTAGCAATTTTATTTTTTAAACTAAGAAATATATAATTCAATCTCATAATCTAATTGATGTGGAAGGAAAAGACATACTCCTAACGACCTCAAATTTTGTCTTAATTACAAATATTTGGATATATCAAAAATGAAAAATCATAAGTGAGCACAATTAAAGATCTCATCGTCCTAAGTGGATCGTAATTTGATTTCATTTGTCTCACTTATTCCAAATTAAAGCATCTGATCCATAAGAAGGTAAAAAGAAATATTTCTTTTTGGGCGGCAATTTAAAGGTCATGATTCATGAATTAGGTTAGGTGTGTGCTTTTCTTTATACCATTACTTTCTTTAACAAATACTTTTGTTTGTTGTTGGATGTGAGGCTTGCTTAAGATTTGATGAAGGCATGAAGAACGAGGAATTTATCACCCGTCGTTCAACCTTTAATATGCAACCTTTTATTTATAAACTAACGCGATATGATTATTCTTAATTTTATTAACATTAATCGTACAGGACGATGCATTTCATAAGAGAAAAGTGGTAGCCCTAAACGTGAAATTGATGACACTTTGAGACTCACCCCATATGACCTCTAACTTTTAAAAGTGTGACAGTAAATTAATATAAGAGGTTTGCCTATAATGAAAAGGGGAAATTGCATAAATCACCCATAAGATCAAGTAAAATTATACTAATATAAGAAGTTTGTCTATAATTACAGTATATTAGCTTGAACTCGTCAATCATGTGACGCCGTAGTGGCGAACATTTTGCCCTGCCCCACCCCACCCTACCCTCCCTCCCTCCCTCCCTCCCTCCCTCCCCCCTTCCTCTTTTGCGTGGACTATTTCTAAACCTATGTATGGATTACTTCCTCTCATATGAGATATACTCCCCAAATCGCATCATCAATATTTTATCTCATTTGGTCTCGATTATTTTTCAAATCAATCTTAATGATAATTAAAAAAAAAATTACCTTGAACTTTTAAAAGTATGACAACATGTGCTCCTTGCCATTAGTCATCCATCATCAAGTGTTAGATGGTCAAAGTCAGCAATGTAAAATGACCAAAATTTCCTTTAATTTTGAAGTCAAAGATGTAATCCCATTGGATCTCTTTTTCTTTTTTTTTTTTTTTTTTTAAATTTTATTATTCTAATATTCAATATTTCTATATGGATCATTTTACCCTTGATTATATGGGTTTAAAGGTAACCCCTTGGTGATTGGTTAACGGCAAGGTAAGGGGTGTTATGTATCATACTTTTGAAAGTTTAAGATAACTTGTTGTAATTATGGCCATATTTCCCATATTGATGCAATTTCACCTAATTTCAAAGAAGATTTGTGCAATTTCCCTACCTTTATATGATTATCAATTTTTTGTTGCCAATAGGTAACGAATCATCTTTCTAAAATTTAATAAAAATTTCATTTTTGCAACATAGTTTTTCAATTTATGCAAAAAAAATGTTTTTTATCTATATATAATTAAGTTTTCTTTTTGGGACACAACGGTGTGACTTGAACTTGATTTATTATTAAGTTGAATGAATGTTTTTTTATCATTGAATCACATTAGGTATTATATGAATAAGTTAATTAAACAAAAAGGGACAATCCTATTTTACCCCTATAGTTTGGTGTAGTAGCTAAACTCTATCATTAATTTGAGAAATCACTAAAAATTCTCTTATCGTTTAATTAAATAGACAAAACACCTTTTGTAGTTTAAAAAAATGTCTAGAAAACCCTTTAAGCATTTTCATCATTTTGCATGTCAAGGGTAAAATGATATTTCAACAAACTAAAGGGGAGAAATTAATGATTACGTCAGACAATAAGGGAAAATTGAGATTATTTCTTAGAAAAAATGGATAATGACAATCGGTGGCAATGGAGTGGTGAGATCATGGCCCTTGCACTTTTATTTTATACTTTTTTTTTTTGGGCAAAATTTGACTAATTCAACACGCATGCCTATGTAATGTGGACATAGCTACTTCAATGTTTACTGAATTCTGAATTCTTACCATGTCACGAAATTTACGTCATGATTTTTATAAAATTTAATACAAACACAAGAAACTGTGAGTGTAATTTTGAAATAGATGTCGGTCGGCGCCGTGTGTGAGAGGTGTTGATCATGTCTTGCGGTTATTTATCGCTGTCTAAACGCACAGTGAAAAGTCCTCCATTAAAACCAAATTGGTCCATTTGCAACTTAAAACACACGTTCAGTTACTGCAAAATTACATCAACCACATAAATCATAAATCACCATATCTATCATGCGTTTCATTTTCTTTCATTTTACAATAGAAATATTAATAAAATAAAGTGAAAAGGTACAAAGAGCAAAATGGATTAACATTCACATGGTAGCATAATATCTATAATATTTTTATAATAAGGTATATCTGATTTAAAAAAGTAATAATCAACCAATAAAATTCATTCATTGCATTTAAATTAAATAGGAGAGATAATTTATTTTAAAAGAAAAAAATACAATAAATAAATTTAATTAGTTGATCCTTACTTTTTAAATTCATGTATACCTGATTATAAAAGTTATATATATATATACATATAAACATTGAAACTTTCATTAACACACCAAAGAAGAGAAATTTACGCGTAAAGTGGGATTAGAGGAGTGGTTAAGTTGCTTCTCCCACCCATGCAATTCATGAGTTCAAACTGCACACCCCACTGTCTCTCCCCTCACATATGTGGGTTGCCCTCTACTCGATGTGAGTTATTCTCTCTCATATTAGAGCTATTCCCCATACTATGCCTAGAATTCATATCTCTGCTGGTCACGACTGTCTCCTAGGCTAAGTATTAGGGGTCATTTATTTTTTTATTTGAAAACTGAACAGTGCTATTGAAGACTGAAGACTGAATGGTAACTAAAACCTGAAATCTAAATAATATGTTTGTTTTTTTTTTTTTTCCTTACCTCTAAATATATTTTAAACTTGTTTATTTTTTAAATTTAAAATTATTTAAAAACTAATGAGTTAACATTTATATCATTTTTATTATTTATTGTTATATAATTTTAATTAATTTGATACAAACATATGAAAATAAATAATTTAATAAATTCTAAAATATTTTTATGTATATATTAGTAATATTTTATTCATAATAAAAATATGATTAAAAAATATAGTAGTATTAACGATATTTATATATTTAAATATATTAATATATTTAAGAAAACAACTAAAAAAATAAATACTTAAATTGTAAATTAAAATATATTAATTTAATTCTAAAGTAATTTGAAATGAGATGTATTTAGATTTTTCTTTTCAAATATATTTTTTATAAGTATCAAGAAAAAAAATAAAAGAAAATTTGAATAATATATAATCAGTATAAATTTGAAATTATATTATTTTTGGGAGGATATATTTAGAATAAAAATTTTTAAATGTCATTAAGTGATTTGAAATTAAGTGAAAAGTTAAAAATTCTTATTTAATTTTTTCATTTGTTTTTTGGTAGTTTTAAGTGATTTAATCCCTTAAAAAAATAAATGAAAACAATTTAATAGGTACAATTTAACACTATTAAATATTATGTAGAAAAAAAAAAAAAAAAAAAAAAAAAAAAAAAAAAAAAAAATTGAGAAAGTTATAATATCTATGTTGTTAGTTTCTCAAGCCAACTAGGAAAATAGTCATACCATGTAGTGGGGCAATTAAAATTCAAACCCCATTTTGCTATGCAATGAGTAGTAAGATCCTAAAGACCTAACTTTAGATCTAACAACAAGCTCTAATCATCCCAAAATTATTGAAAAAATTTATTATGTTAGTTTGGCTCATCTCATATTGGAAGTGCAAGAGGCCAAATGGAGTTTCACTTGCTAATAAAAGTGGACTTTCACTCTTTTGGAAAATCATCCCAAAAATTGCTCTCTTCATTCTTTTAAAGCAATTTTTTTACTCATCTATTTCTTTCTTTTGTAATATTTCTTTGAATTAGTGAAATATGACTTTGGTAGTATCCGAAAATATAGACATAGTTAGTCGAACCTAGTTAAATTCTGGTGTTCTTTATTTTTTGTCTATTTAATATCTATTATCAAGTATAGTTGTAATGATATATTATATTATTAAATTACATGTTTAGAAAAATTCTATCTAAGGATTTTGAATTTTAAGTGGAACCATTGTGACCCATTCATTTTTTCCTAAGAATTTATTTGGTGTGATTTTTTAAGTACAATTGTTCACACTATTCAATTGTGCAATATTATTTGAGATGAATTTGCTATTATTAGTGGAAAATAAGCTGAGTTCCACAATATTTGGTATCAGAGCTAAAAGTTTTTTTCCTTAATATGCTCTGTGATTATAACTTAGTCTGATCTTCCACATCATAAAAGATTTCCTCAGACTCTTTTTTTGACTTTTCGCATTGACAACTATTAAATAGTATTTGGAATAGAAATGACAAATAGCACAAAACTGCCTATATTAACCACGTCATCATCTATTTTGGCAAGAAATGCAGTGACAAATGGTTATTTGCAATGAAGATTTTTGATGACATTGGTCATTTTGGTATGTGACAAAGTGAGGCTCTAGACGTTCTCTTTTAGCAAGGTCTAATTATTGCTATTAAAGAAAAGAAATAAGAAGATGTTGAGGACAAAGAATGGAAGACTATCAATCAGTTGGCATGTGGTACAATTCGTTTGTGTCATTTTAGATAACAAAATATGCATTTTTTAAAGAAACTTTTGCAAGTAAATTGTGGAAGGCACTGGAGAAAAAATTCTGCAAGAAAAATAGTCAAAATAAGCTTTATATAAAGAAGAGACTGTTTTGCTTCACTTATGTTCTGGGTACCACCATGAATGATCACATCACTAGTTTTAATCAACTGATTATGGATTTGATGAATGTGGATGAGACTTTTAAATATGAAGATCTGGCTTTGATGTTGTTAGGATCCTTTCTTAAGGAGTTTGAGTTTCTTGAAACTACTCTACTGCATGGGAAGGTTGTTGTGTTTCTGAATGAAGTAAGTGCTGGCTTGTATAGTTATAAGTTAAGAAAGAAAGACAAGCAAGAAAGCACAAATGAAGGAGCAAAAGCTCTAATAGTCAGAGGTAGTTTGTAGAGCCAGAATAAAAGAGAAAAAAAAAAAAAGGAGATCCAAGTCAAGATTTAGATCAAACAAAGATGAATGTGTCTTTTAATTGGAAAAAGGGCATTAGAAGAAATATTATCATAAACTGAAGAATAAAGACAAACTTGATAAGAAAAAGACTGTATCAGATTCTAATGTAGCTAAGTGTGATGATGCAAACTTAGATCTTTCATTTGTTACTACATCGTCAACTAGCTCTTCTAGTGTATGGTTGCTACACTTAGCTTGTAACTATCATATGAGTCTTAGAAGATATTGGTTCTTTGATTTTAGAGAACTAGAAGGTGAAGTCATCTACACGACAAATAATATCTCTTTTACTATATGTGGGATTGGTTTAATTCGCTTGAAAAATCAGGATGGATTAATCAGAGTTCTAACAAATGTTCAATATGTCCGGATTTCATAAAGAATCTCATTTCTATGGGAACCCTAGAATTTAAGGGTTTAAAAAGAAAGATAGAAAATGGAGTATTTAAACTCATTTCTAGTGCACTTGTGGTACTTAAGGGAATTCGGAAGAACAATAATGTGTATCATTATCTACGTAGTACAATTATTCAAATAGCAACGACAGTAGCTTCTACTGATAATTAGGAGTTAGAAGCAACCAAGTTATGGTACATGAATTTAAGGCATATAGCTGAAAAATCCTTAAAACTTTTGATAAATCAAGGATTATTAAAAGGTACATGGACTTGTAAATTGGATTTTTGTGAGCATTGTATCAAAAGGAAGTAGATAAGGGTGAAATTTGATACTGCAATCCATAATACAAATGATATTTTGGGTTATGTCGACAACATAGACCATACAGACTACAAGGCAATGTAGATCGAATGGCTATGCTGCATGATAGTATAGGTCAAAGTCAATGGCAATGAGGTGGATTGAAGTTGTTGGTTGTAGAAACGTTGACGATGATGGTCTAACATTAAAGCAATTGCACCAAGTGACAATGGTGTCATATTGGTGAATCTAACTGAGCTAATCGGAGAGAAGAGTGCGTTAGATGACAATATAGATAATACCGTAAGGATTTCGTCCTTAGAGGTGGTCGGAGTTGGATCTTAAAGATGTCTAATCATAATCTGATAGAGTAACAATGTGTGTGAAAAGTTAGATCCTTAGCTTGACGGTGTAATGACCCTTTAATAGGAAAGTCATTCTATGGAGTTGGATAAAACCTTGTTTCAGTGGACTTAGGAGTTTGAGTTCGAGTAAAACAGCAGATGATTGAGATCATCACTAAATTATAAGAGATAAGGATAAATCATAAATGGATTGTGATTTATCTCGTAAATGGTTGAGTCCTGATGCAATTGGACCCATGGTGGACAAGTAGGAGTCAAATGATGAAGCTTAGGTCGGTGTCATGTCGACCAACTTATTGGGTCGGTTCATGGATATTTTGGGTCGTGGGCCTAACCTTTAAGCTTGATCGTTTGATTCGATAAGTAGATCTAGCAAAGGTGTTTCGATTTTGGGCTAAGTCGTTAGTCTCATTGATCAAAACACTTGTTAGATAGTAAACCCATATCAACTAACACATTAGGTCATAAGCTCATGCCCACCATCACATTAGGCCATAAGCCCATGTCAACCAATATATTAGGTCAACATCTATCAAGCTTATGGGCGTACGTTTAATGGGTTTGGACCGAACTATCCGAATCACTGAGGTATTCTTTCAGAACTTTTGAGCTATCACTTTATGAGTTTGGAGGTTTTTGACTACTACAATAGTAACATTTATTTTATTATTTTATTAAGTTATCAAGTTTAAAATTTTTCCAAATTAAATTACTTGCGTAGGAGTCTTTGAAATCCAACACATTATTAAATTAAATAAATGTTTTCTTTTAATAAATCTTAGGGCAAATTGTACAAACGCCCCTGAGGTTTGACGAAATTACACAAATATGACAATATTTGGATAACTCGCACTTGCATTACTTAAGGTTTTAAAAACTCTACACAAACCTCCCCTACTATTAGATAGTCGTTAATTTAGAGAAATAGTAAAGGTCATTTCTTGTATAAGGATGAAAATACCCCTAAACAGTTATAAAAGTGGGAGGACCAATCATATAATATATATTTATAATTTAATTAAAAAGATAAAAATTCAATTCGTAATTCATCTTTCATCTTCCTTATCACCACCTATAGAAATTCATCATCATTTCATCCCAAATCATAACTACATCCATCATCATCTTCCTTATTCATCCATCATCATCATCTTCATTTCATCATCTCCCTTATTTTTTTTTAAATATTTTAAAAATTAACAAAATAAAAAATCATTTAAGCTCTTTTCTTTTCTCTTCAATTTTCTCAGCAACCAAACATCAAATTTTCCCAACAATCATCACCTTACTTGTCTCTCTTTTCTCACCTTACCCAACCCCCTCCCCCCTTCATCTTTTGCTTCTTTTTCTTTTGTCTTTTCGACTTCTTCAAATCTCCAGTTAAAGCAATGCAAAATGGAGACCGTTTCAGAGACTGTCTAGGTCTCCACCAGACTGGAGACCTAGGTGGACTCCATTGAGGTCGATGGAGGCTTAGTTGGTCTCCATTGACCTAAATGGTCATGAATGAATGACCACCTAGGTCTCTAATGATAAAGACTCGAAATTGGGTCTCCAAAAAGGGTCTCCCATCGGTAGAAGCCCAAATATTTTTTTCCTTTTTTCAATTTTCATTTTTTTTTTTAATTTCCTCGTGAATTTTCTTGTGGATATAGCTAAATTTCCTTTAGGGTTTTTGAATTTTCTTGTGAATTTTCGATGATATCTTATGGTTGTTGGTTGGTGAGGAAATATGGGTTGGAGGGGGGTGGAGGTAGGGAGGGGTGGTTTATGTTGAAGATTTGGGTTGTGAGGTTGATTAAAAATGGATCTTATGTTTGCACTGATGATGAAAAATAATTTATGTTGATGATAGTGAGCTGGTAAGGATGAAAAAGTGATTTTGATTTTTTTTTTTTTTTTTAAATATGTAAATTTATTTGGGTTTAAACTAGTGATGATGTTGGTGATGAATTGATTGGATAAAAATTGATGATGAATTGATGATATGAAAATTGGTTAAGAAAGCTTGATGAAAAATTGATGATATGAAAATTGATGGAAAAATTTGATGGAGGTGATAATAAAGATGATAAGATTTTTTTTAAAATTTTTAAATTATTTTTAAAAATTAAAATAATAATATCTTAATTTATTTAAGGACATTTTGATACTTTTGCTCAACTTGACTTTGATTGTTTATTTTAAATAATAGCTCACTCATAGTAGGGAAGATTTGTGTTGAGTTTCAGAAACCTAAAGGGAGGGCAGTGCGAGTTTCTCAAATATCATTATTTTTGTGTAATTATATCAAACCTCAAGGGAATTATACAATTTGTCAAACATAAAATAAAATGGAACACTTTTTTTTTTTAATGAAAATGACCTGTTAATCCTATTACTTTTTTTTTCTCTAATTTTTGATCCTTAAATTTTTATATTTTTCCATTTATGAGCAAATTTTTATATTTTTCCATTTATGAGCCCCTTAACTAGGCAACTTTATATGAACGATCTTATATTTTTTGCACAAACCTTATCAAATGGATCGTGTCTAATAGCAAGAATATAAGATTTAGCTCAAAGTATACTTTCCAACTACTCTGGGAGTCCCAATGTAATTAGCTCTTTCAAGTAACCTATAAATAGAAACACGAGTACATCCAATAACTGTGGTCCATGCATATATGCCACACCTTTGAACATTTATCTTCTCGTCCTTAATTTGCTCCTTATTGATCGAAATACCGACAACAAATCATCAATTAGGATTACGATGTTTTCGTTCTCTCTTAGCACGTCTTTTTTTCTTAAAAAGTATTATAGTGAAAACATTTAGGTGGTGTTTGGAAGTATTTTCAAAAATAAAAAATAGATTTGTATGTATTTGATGGGTTATTTTATACAGTGTTTGTGAAAATGAAAACATTTTTTCAAAAATTATAATTACAAAGTAAACAACAATTTTTTTTTTAATGTTTTTTATCATTTGCAAAACATATTATTAAAATAAATAATTATTTTTTCTTTCAAATAATTATTTAACTTATTTTTAAAATTAATATCAGATGTATTTGTATTTTTTTATTTTTAAAAATAATTTTTAACAAAACTTATCAAATATATTATTTTTAAAAATATGTTTTTATTTTTGAAATATTTTTTTTAAAAAATCATTTTAAAAATATAGCCAAATGCACTTACCGACTAGCTAATGCCGTAGCGTATGTCATTGTCACTTATACGGCAACAAGCGTGAAAACCTCATTGGTGGAGACTATACAAAAGCTCCGTCAACGTCGCTTTTCTAAACCTTGACTTCGGCCTCAAAAGCGTTATAAATATGGAGTTTGTGCGCATAGTTGCTCACCTTCGTCGAAGCTACCTAGTGTGGTCACTGAAAATATAAATTAAGGGCCAATATTACGCCACAATTTTTTTCCCTTTTTTTTTTTTAAAAAAAATATATTAGTTTTAAATCTAATCAACTTAATCATAATAGTAAATGTATGCAAAAGTAATATCGTCCGGAGTCCGGTACTCTAGCTTGCCGGAAAGTTACATCAGGCCGGAATCTGAACGTCCACGTCTATCCGAAGTGTCAGACTGTGAAGACGTTCCGGTTATCGACTTGGGTTGTAAGGACCGGCCATCTCTCGTGCGACAAATCGGCGACGCCTGTCAAAACTGTGGTTTCTTCCAGGTAATTACTGCTCTTTAATACAACATGTAAACAGTATCAGTTGCTATCACAAGGGTTTTAATGCGTTACTTATCCATTGTCATAGATATTTAACCTTATTCAATCAGTAAATTAACGAAAGCTTAATATAATTTAAGAAAGGGTTTAAGTGAATTAATCGGGGTGGTGCAGGTGATAAATCATGGGGTGAGGATAGAGACGGTGGAGAGTATGTTTAAGATAGCCCATGACTTCTTCAATATGCCGGTGGAGGAGAAGTTGAAGCTCTACTCAGATGACCCCTCGAAGACAATGAGACTGTCCACTAGCTTCAACGTTAACAAAGAGAAGGTGCACAACTGGAGAGATTATCTTAGACTCCATTGTTATCCTCTTGACAAATACGTCCCTGAATGGCCTTCCAATCCTCCTCAGTTCAAGTACGTCACTCTCTATCCATATCTCTATCTCTTCTCTATCTATGTCTCTCTCTTGTGTCACCAGTGCATCGCCGCCGGTGGCTTTTGGGTTGACGCGTTTTTTGTTTGTCAAATTGATTTTTTAGAAAAATATATTATTTTTGTTAATTATAAAATAAAAATCGGTGAAAATGAAGAATTAATTGGAGCAATAGATTTATTCTTCTTGTTATCTGACATGTTTTCAAAGGGAAAAATCTCAAAAAGTAACTATTTAAAATTTTCATCTAGATTATGTAAGCTTGACAAATCAGCATAGTTTAAAGTGCTCTTTTATGACACGTCAGGATATCTGAAAAGTACTATATTATCTCTTCTCAAATTTAAAAGATTCTATACAAATAATCCAAAGAACTAAAAATAAATGAACTAAACAGTTTAAAAGATCTCACGTCTAGTTTAGTTGTACGAATATATAGTTTATTTCGCACGTGAAAACCAAGTTTTTCGTTGATTTTATCTGATATATTATCTTATTAGGGTTTGAATCTCTTCTCTAATTATCCTCCATTTTTACGATAAGGATGAGTTCCTTTGTAATAGATGCTTTTTTTTTTTTTGGTCGAGTTGAATGTCCTTTTATTGTGTCATTTTCTTAAATGCTAAAATATCAAAATCTACTGCTAGTACTAACCACAAAGTGAATGCTCATACAAAGGTCAAGTGCACCTGAAAACCGGGTTACCCTTTTTCACTTTTCGCTTTAATTTTGATTAAAAAATTGCTGCTCCCATGTGCCCACAACACCTGCCATATTCGACCAATCTCTCTGGCCAACCCTCTAGCTAGCAACAATTTTGTCTAAACATCCACTAATTCTAATTTTTAAAATAAATTATGTCATTGGCATTATTTTAATAATCAAAATATCATATATATAAAATTTAATAATCTAATTTGGTATCGAAATCTACATTAAAAGGAGCGAAAATGAATAACGATTACCTATATTTGGAGTTTTAAATTTATATTTTTGAGCTTTTCAAGTCTTTATCAAAGTAATTGTGATTTATGATTGAGGAACTAAAGGAAGACTTTACCTGATTAATTAATTTTAAAAGTCTTTTTTGCAGTCCTTGTATGCATAAAACAAAGATGGATAGGGTTAAAAGAATTGATTTGGCCGCTCATTTAGGTGGTTTAAAGGGAAAGTTAGTGGGGCTGTGGGTGGAGTGACGTTAGCAATATAACGTCAGTAGTAATCTCATTATTATGAGTATCTATTTTTTTTATAATTTCTTTTTTGGAAGTTTATTATCTGTGGCCATTGTGGTAATAGTGGTTTTTGATGTGTCAAAAAATAAACATAAAAACATGTACGGATAATTACATTGGCTATTGGAATTCATTTGGTGTTGAAAGAACGAGGGTGTGTGGGGCCCACCCTAGAAACGTCTTCCTAAAAGTATCCACCATTGAGAGTCTCTTAAATCCACGTCTAGCCTATGCGAGATTAGATATGAGTAGATGGGATGAAATAAGATAGATTCGTGTGAGATTAAATTAGTACTATATGATATTGATGTATTTGAGATTGAATCGAATTGGATCTAACTAAAAATCTCATAGAACATAATTGGTGGGTTTTTTTTTTTTTTTTTTAATTCTATTCATTTGAGATTTAAGATGGATCTTTGTGTGGGTAAGAGAGGGAAGGTTTCATTTTCCCCTCTTATCCAAATGTGGCCATTGATGCACATGAAAACTATTTTTTCCATTCAATCAAAACTCATGTCTCCTAAATCCTTAAGGTGGTTTGCCATCGAAAAAGCATTTGATTTGAAAATTACTCAAATTTCAATAATTGATATTTAAAAGTAGAAATATGCTAAGTTTCGAATTTCTACTTCATAATATAAAAATTATATACAGTAATATGTAATTTATTTCACTAGATATTAATTCAAACTCATGGATATTCATCCCCATAATAGAGATATACCATAAACATAGATATCAATCTAGTCTACTCTGATGGATACTCTCTTGACATGAGAGATCCTAAACATGTCTACTCTTATAATCACAAAATTATCTACAACCAAGGTAGATATCTACTGCCACCAACTTTTATTAATATCTATTCATATAACTTGATATTTCTTATAGATATATATTATTATAATACGAGATATTCACCATAAATATAAATATCTATTTTCATAGATATCGACCCTACAATCAAAGATATCTATCTCTGTAGATGAACATATGTCTACACATGTTGATAATTGAGTAAACCCTTAAGTATGATCTTATAAAGTTTTATAGGTATATACATCTTAAACATAAGATTAACCCCTTTTCATCACAGTTCCCATAAATGAAAGGTGAATTAAGTTAAAATCACCTGTAAAAATCAAATTAAAATCTTGTGCCTATTAATTTGTTGTTAAAGTCTTACTAGTTGAAGTATTTGATAAACTTTTTTTAAAAAAATATATATGCATACAGGTAAGAATTTTTGTTGTATTTTTAGTAGAGAACTGTATACAAAAATTATTAACGATTTAAAAATAATAGTCTTTACATGTATATTATCTAATCTATAAAGTGTTTCAAAAAATAAACAATAAACTATAAGGTAAATTTTAAAATTTGAATTGAAGTCATGGTGGAAGTATACGAATGTATTTATATTATATCATAATTGTCCTTTTTAAAAAAAAATTAAAAAATAAGAAGGAAGAAAAAGGGCTCTGTGCTCATATCAGAATAAGGTTTAGGGAGTCAGTCAAGGGCCCACAATCGATACACTGATCGATACGGTGGGTGGGGTCCAAGTGGAATTTAAAATGGGAAAAATATATTTTTTGAAACAAAAAGAGAAAAATATCTGGGTGTGGGACTTTTTCAGACATAATAGAACGGTGATAGCGGTAATGATGAGGAGTACTGGCTGAGATTAGACGGCCATTGAAAGATTGGTGTGTACCTAACTTGGAAATGTGAGCACATAGATTGCAACTTTACTCGGATTTTCCATGAGTGGGAGGGTGACGTTGTTGTCCAAAGCCGTGTTTACGTCAGCTGATTGATGTGAGAGGCTGACTAGGTCATGTAGATAATAATTATACAATACGGAAGCAATTAATATGGTAGCCTGCAAGGCACCACGGCAGCTTCTTCTAGATTTTTTTTTCTTTTTTTTTTTTTGTTTTTATCTTTACTTTCTTATATATATTTCAAAATTTCCCCGTCTCCTCTTTTCAAGAAAAAAAAATTTGAGTTCACATGGGTGGACTTGCTGACTAGTACATTCGACTATTTAAAATACACTATATATTTCTTCTTTTTCAAAATTTGGTAAGACCGAAATCCTATAGAAAATAGTTGACATATGGGAGATGTGTCAGCTGTTGACTGGTTGAATGCACCGTTCAATAAGATGCACTTAATGTATTTAATATTTTTGTCCTCTTTGCTACCAGGCCTTGTTCGTTGGTAAGGGTGAGATTGGGTTTTGACAAAAGATTTATCTAAACCCATATTTGGTTCAATTAAACACCCTTTACTAAATTATCTAAAGTTATCCCAATGGAGATTTTAACACATTCTAATGAGTTAATTGAAATTCATTCAACAAGATGAGTCAATTTTTTCCCACATTCTCTGTCTACTCTCCCTTCTCTAACTCCACCACCGTCGTCACTTGTTTCTACCAGTCATTCTCTTTCTTCTCCTATTGAATCACCATTCTTCTTGTTCTTATTCGATCGTTGCTTTATTCTCCAATCATCTTTTTCTTCTCCGTTCTTTTTTTTCTCTCTCTCTTTTCTCCACCATCGGCAATTCCCTAAGCAAGAACTTGCAGACAAGGTCAAGATTCGATTGATTCTTAGTTGAGTTTCGCTTTGTCATCGTTCCAAGACATCAACGCCTTCATTGTCTCCGTCGTCCGTATCGTTGCTAGAAATCACATGGGTTTTGGATGAGTTTGGGGGGGGGAGGGGTGATGAGAAAGAGAGGAGGGTGGTGGTGTGCAGTTAGAAAATGACAAAGGAAATGAAAAAAATATTTTCAAATGTCTGAAAATTTTCATTTTTATCCTTGACAAATTTCATTTAAATCTAATCCTATCCTATTCTAGTGTCATCAACTATAAGATAATAATTATATTAATATGATGTAATCTTATCTTATTTAATCCAATCCAATCCTATTTCATGTAAAAAATGAGACCCAAAGATACATTTCTCTTAATAATATCTCAAATTCGAAATTAGAGCTTTGATGGTCTTAGGATCTTTAAGAAAGAGAAACTTTGGTCTTGGCTATAGTTACCCATGAGAGAATTAAACCACTGAAATTGTACTAGGTAGCAAATCACAAGCTTAACCTTATTTTTTTTTGGGAAGATTATACTTAATTGTTTTACATTAAGCTTGGGGTCTCAAATTTCACTAAAAAGCGTGTTTATCAATTGGATTATTCTTACGATGACTGTTATACTAGTCGTCCATGAGTTCCCTTTAGGCACTTGAAATATAAGACCATTAGGGTATGTTTATTACTTTATTTTCATTTTTATTTTTATTAATATTTTTTGTTTGAGATGGTTCGTTACCCTGGATTGGATGTCCCATGTCTATAGAGGAGGTGAGATTAGGCAAAATATAATGCCACTTCCCCTTTTATCCCATTAGAATGGGATAAATTAGTCCCACCCAAAATGATGGGACTAATTAATCCCATCCCATGACCCAACCTCCTCCTTTTTTATTTATTTATTTTATTAATGATTAATAATAATTTATGCTAATCCAATTTTATCCTATCCAATTTGATATTATATTTTCAAAATAATTCAATCCAGTCTTACATGACAAACACACCCTTAATACATATTTTCAAACAGCACATAGTAAGATAGAATTCGATATGATTAAAAGTTTTTTAAAATCAGAAATGGTAGGGTATAAAATGTTTTAATTTGGCTGGATACAATGAAACTGTTTAATAAAAGTTTTTTTTTTTTTGTTTAATATAAGTTTTTTTTCTTGTATAATTAATTAGTAACGTGCATGAATAATTTGAAAGGACAAATTTATGACAAATAATTATAATTACGTGCATGAAATATACAGTTATGTAATTAGATGCTTTCCGGTCAAAACATTTTAAATTTAAATAAAATTCAGATCTTGAATTCTTATCTTTGAATAATCTAATGAATAACATAAACATTTGCTTCACTTTCACTTGCAAGAAAAAATTAATATAAAAGTAGGAGATCAGTCTAGAACTGTTTTTAAAACTAGTGGTGGTTGAGTCATGGTTGACGGATGGCTATAAAAACTTTACGTACGAGAGATATGTAATTTTCTTTTGTTTTTTGATATCAAAGATAATTGAAAGATTAGCTAGGTAAGGTGTCAAATCTTTCGATTTATATTGAATATGTTTATAAATTAGATTTAAAATTGAAAGAATTACTATCTAATCAAAACCTAACTTTCATTTTTGTCCTAATATGTTCCAATTAGATGAATAGGTTTCTAAATTAATAATTATTTTAATACATAATAATGACAATAACAATAATAAACAACGAAAATAACAATGAATTAGATTTGTTAATATCGGTCGGATAAGAAGTCTTAAATTTCGACTTTGTTTTTAACATTGACTCGTTAAACCCAACATGAATTTCTAGATAGACATTACGTGTTACACAGTCACAGGGAGTCGAATTTGGAAATTAGGTGTTGAAAGTTCGTTCTGGACTAGAACGAAAAATCTGGTAGAGGCTAATAGGCCATCTATAGGTCAGACATGCCTAATGATCCTACCGGACCCAATAATATATTTTGGACGTAATTGGAGGAATTGATTAGTTCGGGGTTAACTGTTTTGTTACGCTTTTTACTTTTTGGCGCCATATCTAAGATAATTTAAGAAAATAAAAACAAGATTATTTTGACTTGTTTTTTTAGCTTACATTATTATTCAAGTATCTTAATAAACAATTAATTTTTTTCTATCAAATTTAAATTTGTGATATGTTAAATTAATTAAAGTCCGAATATATGTGAATTAAATAAATCTGAATGATAATTTTTTTTGTGTGTGTTTCTTTCTTTAGTTTTTCTTGCTTGTGTTGGATGGAGGGTTAGATAAATAGGATATTTGGAACAAACATATTTTGATCATACATAGGAAAACATATTTCCATCCAATTAAAAAATAAATTAGTTATAGGTCTTTAGATAAATCATTCTTGTACAAAATATTCTATATGCATAATTGTAAGTAAGTGTGAAGAATAATAATTTTTTCCCTTTTTTCTTTTTGGCTAATATATTTTGAAGCTATTGATGAGAAAGTAAAAGACAAAAAAAAAAAAAAAGGGAGGAGATTGAACCAAAAAGAAAAAAGAAATAAAAGAACAATTGAAGATGATGGATTGGAGAAGAATGAGAGAAAAAAAAGGAAAGAAGGAAAGAATATAAAGGAAAGAGTATTTATAAATATAAATTTTATAAATTACAGACATAAATTGGTTTAGAATTATTTTTGATATTTCAAATGATGGATAAAGAAAGATATGAAATTTTAAATCTTAATATTGGGTACAATGAACAAATGAGTGTAAAGAGTAATTTTTTGGGTGGCTCTTGGCTTATGGATGTCTGTTTTGTTTTTACTATTATAAAAAATTTGAAGTTTACATAGGAAAAGATAACACGATCTCATACAAATTATGAATTTTCATGTTTTGAATCGGTTTGGTTTCGACTAACTGAGCTTGGGGGTGTGTGTTTTGTTTTTATTATTGAAAAAAATTTGGGATTTACAGAGCGAAAGGTAACTCAAACTCACAAAAATTATGAATTTTCATAATAACATAAGATTATGAATACTGTAAAATTCTCAATGCAATTTGAATATTCAATTCTAATTAGATCAAACTGAACTAGATCTGATTGATTGAATTTAATTTCAAACTTCGCATTTTTAGACTTTATTGTTATAAAAAACTTTGTTTTAGGATAAGATAGGACTAAATCTGAACAGTAAATTTGAAAGATTTGATTCCTAAAACAATGGTCAATATTGTACTTGATAATTAAATTTTAGATTGAATTGGATTGGATTTGGACAACATGGACTTGTCTAGTTGATCTGTATGAGACCCCTAGTTTAGCTGCTTGTGAATGATTAACATGCATGCATACATTAACTTGAAGATATAAAAAAAAAAAAAGGAAAAAAGAATGAGGTTTGTAATGGGAAAATTCTCTTGCATGGGCAGGGAAATTGTGAGAAATTACTGCATAGAAGTTAGAGAGCTTGGCTTCAGATTGCAGGAACTGATATCAGAAAGTCTAGGTTTGGAGAAAGATCACATAAAGAATGTGTTGGGTGAACAAGGGCAGCATATGGCAGTCAACTTCTACCCACAATGTCCACAGCCGGAGCTCACTTATGGACTGCCTGGACACACTGACCCCAATGCCCTCACTATTTTGCTTCAAGATTTACAAGTTTCAGGCCTTCAGGTTCTCAAAGATGGCAGATGGGTTGCTGTTAAACCTCACCCAAACGCTTTTGTCATCAACATTGGTGATCAACTGCAGGTAATCAACATTTTCGGCTTATCATGATCACCGTTTCAAGCTACATATCAGACCTTCAATGCGCTTAAACATACACACAAATCATTTACATTAAGCTATGTGATATAAATCTTTTTATCTGTTCGGTTATTCATGTCACACGGTAAAAGGAGGCACAATGAATCATGGAGCTAAAAATTTAATTCAGAGATTAATGCGTATGTCGTCATTACACTTGAGGTTGTGGGTTCGATATGATCCTCTTTCCTACACTTTGAATTAGTGGTGATAATTTAAAAAAGAAAGAAAGAAAAACATTAATTGTACTAATGGAAATAAGTTATCTGATTACAAGACAAGTAGAACAGAGAGTGACAAATGGAAAAAATTGGTTTCCTTTTGCTTTGTCTATTAATAGGATTAAATTATAGAATGATTTCAATGGAAGATTTTTGAAAGCAAATAAGAGTATAAGGACTCGCTCTTAGTTATATATATGTTATTATAATGAGTGATTGCAGGCGGTGAGTAATGGGAGGTACAAGAGTGTGTGGCATCGAGCCATTGTGAATTCTGCGCAGCCAAGGATGTCAGTTGCTTCATTTCTATGTCCGAGTGATGATGCAGTAATCAGCCCACCAAAGTCTCTCACTGAGGATGGAACTGGAGCCGTTTACAGGGATTTCACTTATGCTGAATATTACAAGAAGTTTTGGAGCAGAAACTTGGACCAAGAGCATTGCCTTGAACTATTCAAGAACTCTCATCCATCATCATCGGCCTCAACGTTGGTGTGACCATCCAAGTTATCTCTACTTGCTGCCAATCGAAACTGTTGCAGGATCACAGTAGCAAGGGACTTTGCAAATGAGACATCAGCATTTGATCGCGACCGTGACCCCTTTAATGTTCACGAAATAATGGCAATGCTTCTCTGTATGGTATGCATAATCGTGTGTGGAGCAGTAGCAGAAATAATTGAAAGTTGTGTTTAGTTTTATGAATCATTGCATGTATTTACCTTTAATTATTGTTTTTGTTTATTCTTGTTGAATGATGGATTAAGCGTGTTAAATATGTACCTATGCACGTAATTATTGTATTGTTTAGGGATGTAATATTACTTGTTGGTTGTTGATTGTGCTAATATCATGGACAATTTTAATATGTGAGTCGCCTGCCTTTAAAAAATATGTTGTGATACCTTGGTAAATCATCTCATCTCTCTGTATTTTAAATTATTACGGTTGTTGAAAGGAGCCACGTTCCCATTTTTGTGACTCTCAAATTTGTAATAATTTAAGAAAAATATTTATTTGTGTTTAACCATGGATTATGGTGTAGGTGAATCTACAATCACAGCTAAATCTCTGAAGTTGGAAGCGTTGCATAATTCATAATTGTGAGACCAAAAACCTTTGACACAACAAACCATTATTATTTCTAGATATTATCTCATGGTTTAAATTGTTGCTTTCCAAATTCTTTGGTTGCTAAGAGTTGAAATCTACTTATTTTCCATCGAATTCTTTTACGCAGGCCACAATTTCCCCATCTTCTTCTTGATGTGGGGGAAGGTCTTGATTATTCAAAAATGTCGTTGGAGAATTAGTCGGGGTGATTCAGTTTTGATTTATATAGCTCGCTCTTTTATGGTGCTATCTAGTAAGGCCCTTGACCAGTTCTCCACTGTTATTGTTTTGACAACTCTTCAAGTTTCTGGAATATAATGATGTTTTTTTTTTTTTTTTTTTTTTTTTTTGAAATGGAATATAATGATGCTTTGATTCCTGATTCTTTTGTCCTGGAGGAAGCTTTCAATGATTTTGAATTAGCCTTCGTCTTCTTCTTGGAGAAAGGACATTATGTGTTGGCATTATGACAGATTTTGGAGGTACTCAGTGAAGAATGGTTATCTTGTTGGCTTGGAATATTCGTGTTTTGATTCGTCTTGATTTTCTGCATTGTGGAGTTCTTTGCGAGGGGTTTGTAGACTTGTAGACAGTTAGCTTTAACGTGGGTTCTTCCAAATAATTATAAGGTAATTGGACATCAATTATTAGGCGTTAGCATATGTCATAATTGAACATCACATGCATGGTCCAAAATTTCGCTTTCATAAATACTCTCCACCTATTGTGGTAAGTGTGCAAGGTGTTATTTAAACTCCTATCATAGATAAGAAAAAAAAAATACTAATCATTTGAGCTATAAGTAAATGTGCTGATAACTTTGACAAATTAATTATTGTTTTATGACACATTTGGTTATGTAAAAATTATTGGAATATTAATCTAGACTTATCTATATGCATCTGAAAGACTTATCTATATATATCTAGAAGCCTTATCTATATATATCTAGAATTTATGATGAACTTAATTTCATGCAATGAATCTAGTTTTATGAACCTAGTTTTGTGTGATAAATACAGTTTTATGTATCAAGGAATTTTAAATGAGTGTGTTGGTATTTAATGAGTTCCTATATTAGTAACTAATTAAGATGTATCAAAAATAATATAAATAGGATTGCTTATTTATATGTTGATAATCCAATCCATCAAAAAAAAAAAAAAAGTTGAGTAAAAGGACTTTTGAGTTTTGAGAGAACAATTTTCTTCTCTTAATTTTCTATCCTAAATTTGTTTGAATTATTCTTGAATTCGTTCGTGGGCGTTCCAACGCTTCCAGCAGAAATAAGATGCTTGATTAGCATAGAAGGTTTTGCTATCCATTTCTTGTTGTTCAAGGATATCCCTCCCTCTAAAGTTGACATTGGTGATTGTTGCGAAAAATCAATATAAAACAAAATTTACACCACTATTATTTGTGTGGATTTTAGAATCTAAAAGCACACTTAATCAACAATTATCCACATGACAACATATCTTTTGATCTTGACTTTCGTCTTACTCTGTTTCTTTTTTGACACAAACTATTCTTGTGCCCCTCCTTACCACAATGATAACATTTTCTTTTAATTTGGGTTGTGAGCAATGTGAACTTTCACCATCTCTGTCCTCTATGAGTACTCCTTCCTCTGTTCCTGGTAATAAAGGGTTGTACTGTTTGTACCTACAACACTTTCTTCTTTTTTTTGTTTTTCGCCGTCTCTTTGTCCTCTATAAGTACTCCTACCTCTGCTCTCAGTAATAAAGGGTTGTACTGTTTGTACCTACAACACCTTTTTTTTTTTCCTTATTTCTCATTAAACAAACTATTAGTAATAATTTCCATAGACAATTTCATTTGCCAACCGATTTACTTACTGTCTCAGTGAAGGAATCCCAACTATTCGTTAAGGAATTTAACATGAAAATGCCTGCAGTTCATCATTAAAATCTATCTCCACTATAGTGAATTGATTCATCACACATTGGAATTCATTCAGGTGTTCAGCAACACTGTGATCGACCTTGAACTTCAAATTGCCAAGTTTCTTGATCAAATTCAATTTGTTGGTAGCAGACTTTTGTTCATACATGCTCTTTAATATCTTCGATATGGCATGTACACTCGTCTATTGCAATATATGATGAAAAATGGTAACATCTACTCATTGTCTGATATACATGATTTCTTCTTGTTTGATCTCTTCTAATCTTCATCAG
>CM034462.1:476514-520671 GCA_019925255.1 Litchi chinensis | reverse complement strand
AAAATTTTTCTGGCTTGGGTATGTCTCCTTTGATGGTCTCTTTCAATTCTTTAATTATGAGAATATCATCCATCATGGTTTCCAAATTCCCAAATTCGAACTGTTAAGTTTAATTATCGCAGTTAAAATACCTTACATTACAGTCGCACACTAATGTTTCATAATGTTATCAGAGTAGATTTTTTGGGCTTTGTATGTTGTGTCTATTCGCAGTAGGTCATCTTAGACCATTAATCATTAATTATATGACGTATTGATCATAATGTCTTAATATTTAATACTTGTTTAAATGATAAACAATTATTTTTCTCTAATGAGAGTGAACCATTATAAAATCTCTAATCATTGAACATTGAAATAAAATTCCATTAATTAAAGGAGCAAAAAGTAAAAGGCAGTTAAGCTTTCTTCAAAAATTCCATTATGTAAATGGTAGGAGCACAACAAACCAGTTTAAAACCTAGAAATCCTGCCTCTTTAGCCAAGGCCTTGAATTCATCTTCAGTCCTCTCTTTTCCAAGTTTAAATGAGACATCATAAGGCAATCTAAATGGAAGACTACCTTGGATTTGAGACTTGAATCTGGGGGTACTTGAAGAATCCATTCACAAACAATCATTTTTTCGTTGTTTGGAAGAGCTTCATAGCAGTTCTTTAAAAGCTTCAAGCAATGCTCATCACTCCAATCATGACAGATCCACTATGGTATCATGTATGCACGCATATATCAGGTTTAATCAAGTTGTGTAAAATAAATGTGGTAATAAACGAGCACACGTCATTTGAAAGAAAAAACCTCGATAAAATATACGATAGTTAATCATTTGTATATCTATTTAATGAAAGTGTTATTATTAAAATTTCCATTTGAAAACTTACTAATGTAAGTTTAGTTTTGCCATATAAATTGAAAAGAAAGGGCGAAATCATAAGTGGATAAATTGATTTATTATTTTAATTGAAAAAAATTGTTATTCCTACCGATAGGGTTAAGCATGGGTTGGGCAAGTTGGTTTTGAAGAAAACCGACTTGAAAACCAACATGGATCAGCTTTAAAAATTGAAAACTGAATCGAATTGAAATAACGGTGGAAATTGATATGGACCGACTTGTTTGTGTTGGTTCGGATTGGGTTGGTTTATGTTGGTTTGGACCTGTAAATAGTTATCTACTGGCACCTAAAAAAACAATTAAGCCCAAAAGAAAACAAGCCTTAGACACCCAAAAAACAACCAAACCCAAAATCACTAGTCACTATCACCACCACCACCACCTTACCTCTAACCTTTTTTCCTCTTGTCACTCAATCCCAACATCCCTCTTTCTCTTTATACATTTGCATAATCACCAACATGTAACCATCAATAGCATCATCACCATCACCAAACATCCACATCATCACCAGTAGAAGAGATCGATGCCAATCTCCCTCAGTTAATGCCATATCTAACTTAACTCGTGAAAAAAGAGAAGAGGGTAGTGAGGAGAAAAACAGAGAAAGAAATGGAATCAAAGACGAGAAATAGAGAAAAGGGTAGTGAGGAGAGAGATGAGAGGTTTGAGATGAGAGATGTGAGCTTAGAGCAAGAGTGAGGGGGTCAATTAGGGTTGAGTTTGACTGAGAGAGTATGTGTTTAAGGATTTTTAGGCTTTCATACTTCTTTTTTTTTTTTTTCCTTTTAAAGTCGGTTTTTCAGCTCAAGTTGGTTTTTCAGACCCAAAACTGATTCAAAATCGAAAAAGTCAATTTTTAACATTTAAAATCGATTTGACCTAAAGTAATTTTAAAAACCAACATTTTCAGGTTGGTTTTGATTTTTTTTGCCCAACCTTACCTACCGACTTATCTCTCTCTCTCTCTCTCTCACATGCGCGCGCGCGCACACACACACACACCTTTTTTCTCTTTCTATCTTGCTCACACCCTCATCGCGAGCATAACCCACCACTATGAACAAATCGGTAATTGTTTTTTCTCTTCTCCTTGTTCCTTGCTAGTTTCTCTCCTATATCTCTCATTTCTCTCTCTCCTCCCTCTCTCTCTCTCACTCACTCTATCAAACACCCACACACATAGAGATTTCTCCCTTCTCTTTCTTGATTTCATTGGAGATCAGTGTTGGTTCATGTTAGTGGTAGATGGATATTGATAGTCAAAAAAGCATTGAAGGGAAGAAAGATCAGGTGTGCGATGAAGGGTGGTACATCTAAGCTTGTTTTTTTATTAATGATAATGAGGTTGATGAATGATGGTGATGAAGAAATGGTTGTGGATGATGATGTTGATGGTTTTAATTTTTTTTCATTTCTTTTGTTTGAGTAGTTATTCAAGTTTTTTTTTTCCCCCAAATTGTCTTTGTTTAATTTATAATTTTGTAAATTTATTTTCTAATAAGGACAGTTCAGTCACTGCATAAATTTGGATAATACTATCTACTTTTTGGACGGAAGCTAGACAATAAAGGATTTTTCCCTAATACTAGTAATTTTATTTTTTATTTTTTTTTAACTTATACCTTAATTTAAGTTATAAAATATCTTTTTTCTAAAAGTCAAATTTTCTTACTTATATCTTAATATGAAAAAGTCTTTTATTAAAAAAAATATATATACACATTAGTTTCCTAAATTAATCTCCTATTATTATATTATTACTAACAAATTTTCAATTTGAGGAACAAAGGTTGCCAACCTATATCACTAGTGCAGGAGGAGGCTCTTCCTTCATCCATTATTTTTAAAAAAATTTTAAATTAAAATATTATATTATTTACATAAAATAAAATATTAAAATAAAAATTAATAAATCTTAAATTACTAATAATCTATTTTAAAAATAATATCTTAGTAGGTTTTTATTTTTATTTTTTGGAAAGGAATATCTTAATATTTAAGTTTAGGAATTCTAACAAAAAAAAAAAAATCAATTTCTTAAAGTTAAAGTCTTATTAATTAATCACTTAAAATAAGGTTACTTTGTTGTGAAATGTAAACTTTTTTGCAACATTTAGTATATATGTTGTCGTATATACCATTTTTAGCAATATACTACTTTATGTGTTGCAAAATACAAGTTTTTAGCAACATACTAATTTCTGTGTTGCTTAAAGTAAGTATAAAGTAACATTGAAAAAGTGTGTATTGCTATATGTAGCATTTTTAGCAACATACTACTTTGCATGTTGCAGAAAACAAGCCGTTTTAGTAACACCCACAAATTATGTGTTATTATATGTATCTCATTCATTGCAACACTAGTGCATAAGTTTTTGTAAGTCTCTTTTGCAACATGCATTTTTTGTGTGTTATGATTGATGATGATAGGCAACACGTGCCTAATGTGTGTTGTGAAAAGTCATTTTTCTTGTAGTGACTATAAAAGCGAGATTAAATTTACATTAATTAGTTTTCATGGGAGGATTTTCATAATAACCCTTTAATAAAATGCTATCATGTCTTATTCATACACGTTATACTAAATTAGTTGGAAAATGTAAACGGGGCGAAGTTATATTTAAGCTTTTCTCATTCCATACATGCTTTATTTGAGTATTTGAAGAGAATGATGTGAAAGAAATTCTATAACATCTAATTCAACTAACCTTCGAGAAATGGCATCTCCTTTTGGGACACTAACAAACCTGTCTTTCTCAAAGTGCACTGCACCTACGGCCAACACCCCAAAGGTTTTTACGTTAACAAATATTTCAAATGATAAATTAGCCTGCAATATATTAACATTGTTTGAGAGGAGAAAATTCTAAATGAGACAATCCCACTATGACATTTTTGCATCCATCCAAATCAAATACATCATAAGGTAGAAAGACTAAAATGTAATTGAAAGAAAGGAAAGTAAAATTTAAACATTATGTATTTAAATGACCAAAAAATCTTCTATAGAATTGTCTTATAGTTGATCTAGTGAGACAAATTAATGACAATGTGAGAGAAAAAGAAAAGACCAATGGAAAAGGTCAAAAAAGATATGATACTATTTTATTGATTTATTTCTTCACATCAAGTGTGAGACATTCTCATAAAAGAATTTCTCGACAACTTATAATTGGATGGACACAACAAAACCGTTGACCCATAAAGACTCTTTCTTCATTTCAAACATAATATATTATATGAGCCATGAAAATACCATGATAAGACGGAGCATCCTTTATTACATGAGGCAAATCGAAGTTAATGCCTTTGATTGAAGGTACTTGGAGACAACCATACCAATTGCAGCTCCAGCACCCACCACCAACATTTACTATTGATTTGAGACCCTCAAAACCTTTTTATGTCTCAAGAATTTTCTTCAAGGTAGTTCTAGAGTGAGATGACATTGCATTGTTGAAAATCTTATTGAATCTTGGATTGGTGCCAAGATACTCAAATACAGGCATCTCATGTGCTTTGTTAAATGGAACCCCACCTTCGAGCACTGCATATTTTAAGTGGTACGTATTTATAATGAAATGACAGTAATAAAAAATAAAAATCGTCACATGTATTTAATTGTCTAGACAATACAATAATAGTATTTTACGGTGATCATTACCTTATTATTATTATTTTTTTTTTGAGAGACTGTGATCATCACCTTTGCGAATAAAAATAAGATAGTATTAATTTAGCTTTTCATTATTTATGCTTGGCGTTACATATAAAGAATTTTCAAAATTTGTATTGAGAAAGGTGCCATATCCCCGTGGCCCCATCCACCGCTGAATGGCTGCGAAAATGTAATAGTTTTATTTTATTTTTAAATATTTATCAATTCAATATTCTTCTATATTTTAAAATTTAAGTTTTTAATTTCTTATCTAAGGGTGTAATAGGTTTTCCTGTACATCATTTTCCAGATACAATTCGATGAAAATGTTCGGAGGTAACATAATTTTATTTGTATTTTTATGAAACTATTCTTAATTCAATAATTTGAATTTGATTAACATAAAAGTGATAGTTCACTGATGAAAATATAATACCTTTCAAATTAATAAGCTAAAAGTATTTCTCTTTCTTCTTTTATCTGTTATCTATATCTCTTTCTAATTTTCATAATTTTAGTATAACATTCCCTCATAGTAAACATTACTTTTTATTTGAATAAAGATTTTTGATTTCTTGACATCTTAGAAAATCAGAGAACCACTAAGATTAGCCCATACGAGACTCTCAGCTTGGATAATGTCTACTTTCTATTTGAACAAAGATTTTTGATTTCCTCACACCTTGGAAAGTTAGAAAACCACTAAGAGTAGTCTATATAAGACTCTAGTAGTATAATTTGGATAACTACTCTGAGATATTGGGAGAGGGTTATCCATACCTCTGTGAATATTACATAAAGAATAAGACTTATTGGTACTAGAACCTACGATTTGGAGAAGTAAAAGTAGGTGAAGATGGCTAACCACTACACTACCTCACTTGTGAGTAAATTCTTTTTATATTTCGTTACGGAACTCTATATATAAAATTGATTGTTTATAATGAAATTTTAGATAACTATTTACACTTACTAGAAAAGAGTTTTGGACCCAATTCTACTATAAAAATTAACTCAAGAATGAACGTTTATCCTCATTTTATAGACTAATACAAATTTATTTTTTTACTAAAGTGGGACTATTTAACATCCTCCCTCACGTGTAGCGAGTTGCCAACTCGATAGCATTTGCACCCATGTAAATGAGTTCGGGCCATGTATAGTTAGATAGAGCCCAACTCGAGCTTTGATATCATGTCAGAAAAGGGTCTCGGCCTAACTTTACCATAAATACTAGCTTAAGAGTAGAGGTTTATCCTCACCTTAAAAATCAATACAAATTTATTTTTTTTTTACCAATGTGGGGCTATCTAATAAAACTTATAGTTTAAATAATTTTGGTTTGAGTTTTGAGATTCGTTTAAATTTGTTTAACTTGAAACTTTAATTTTGCACTGAGAAACGGACTTGTAAATTATAACAAGAAAAACGAAAACAAAAAAGAAGCACAAAGCAAAACTATGAAATACAACTTAATGGATAAGTATCGAATGAGACTTCTTCATTTTTTCTCTCTTTTCTTTTTCTATTTTTAGATTTATTATTTCCCTCTCGTCATCCTCTTCTTTGGTTTTCAGATTTTCTCTCTTTCTTGCTTTCAGATTCGATAAAAGAGACTTGTTGGTCCAAACATAATTTTTTCAAAGGTATGTTTTTCTTTAAAAATCATTTTAAATGTTAATAAAATTTAAACTATTAAATACGTTCACTACAATTAATATTGTTTACTATTACGGTTTAGTTAATACAGACACAAATGACTCGTGCTAAAAAATATAATTAAGCACGGACTTTTAAAAGCTCGTAATAGAGTTGTCCAATAATATGTGTCTAATACAGGCTAATAAAGAGCCGTAATGAATGTTTGAGTATTTTATTAGAGGGCACGGTTGGAACCCATGCTAGTTATTTAATTAAAGAGCACATGGCTAGCCCGTGCTCAATTATAGATACTAGAAACCAGGGGGAGGGAAAATTTTCTTTGTTCCCCGCCTCTCCCAACTCGTTCCCGCCTCTCCCAACTCATTCCCCGCCATTCCAAACTCATCTTCTTCGTCTCACATCATAGATCGAAGTTTGGGTTTTTCGGCTTCATCTCTTCGTCTCACATCATAGATCGAAGTTTGGGTTTTTCAGTTTCATCTCAGGTTCCTTCTGTCTCTCTTGTTTTTATTTCATCTTCTATCATCTAATTTTTATTTGCTGATTAAGAATGAATGACTAGGGATTTATGGGTTTTTGAGAAATCTAGAAAACAGACACTTTCACACACTCATTTTGTTTCAATCGTTGGGTTTTTAACACACACAAAGCCTACACACACATGGATTTTGTGACATAGAGAGTGTTGTGTTTTGTGAGACATAAAGAGGTAGAAAAAGAGCAGAAAAATATTTTTAAGAGTGAGATACAAAGAGCCCTGCTTTTGTTTTTTTTTTGTTTTCTTTTTCTTTCTGTTTTTTTGTTTTTTGTTTTTTGTATGAAAGTAAGAGATGGAGAGATAGAAGAAGAGTGGAAAAGGATTTTCAAGAGATGCGTAAATTGGGTTTGTTGTCGTGATGTTAGACGTTATGGTGGGTTGAAATGAATGGTTGTGATTTGATCATTGTGAGTAATGTGGTGTACGGTTTTAGTGACTTGTATGTTGAGCTATAATGATTTGTGTGTTGAGTCTTGATTGGTAGAGGTTTGAGGTTTAGATGGGAGAGAGGAGTATGAATGGTGGTGTTGACAGTGTTTGATTGAGAGTCTGGTTAGTAAGTCTGAGGTTGGTTGTTGGGTTGATGAATGGAGTGGAAGTAAGCTCGAGAAAACGTGTGTGTATGTGTGTGTGGGTGTGTGTGGTTAGTTGAATTAGATGGAGAGAAGGAAGATTGATTTGGGGATTCGTTTTCATTGGTTTTGAGCTGAAGATGGATAATAATATGTAAGCAGTGATGTTTTTTGATTCAGAATACAATCTTGTCACTGGTTTTGGTGTTGTAAAGTTTCACTAGTTTGATATGTTATTCAGGGAGAAGCTAGTTCTCTATTAAAGAAACATAAACGTTTTGTGTGGATAGGGGTGTCTCAGGGGTCTATTGTTAGTGAATTATCTTAAGATCATACATGTGTCGATTTTTTTGTAGATTGGAATAACTATTATGGATTGTTTGTTAACATTTAAAGAGTTCCAAGCCTTAGTACCATAGAATCGTCACCACGAAAAGAACTTATATGCCACTGCTATAGTCACTTCATTTTTTGGGTTGCAAAGGATAATAATTGTTGAAGTCCCAGTTTATTTGTCGAGGAATGTGTCATATGTTAGCTTTGTTTATAGGAGTGCCACCAAATAAATATTGTGGCCCCAGGAGACTTGACTTTTCTGTCCTACTAAATTAATACAGACTATAATTTTTCTGTCTTCAATAGACATTCAAAGATCAATTATGCCCATTGTGTTTCCACGAGGAAATTCACAAGAAAATTACTTTGATGGAGACATAAGTAGAAGAGTGATGTAATCTGTAAATTTCTTTGTATCTTATCAGCTTGTGATAAGGCACATCTTTAGAAAATATAATTATTTTTGTGGGCCACATAAATGCTATCCAACACCAACAAATAGAAAAGTATTAGACATAGTATGGTGTTCCTTTAAAAAATATTTATATGGTTCGATAAAACTAAGTATAATTTAATACGATAATCAGAAATATTTATAAAATCTGGCATCATAATTTGATGCGGTTACAGTCATGTCATTTAACACAAAGATTTATCACTGTTAAAAAAGTTGATACATAAATCCATAATTCGTCATAGTATCTAGAATTTGACAAATCTAGTATAAATAATGATATGGATTTGTACGGTCTACAATTGTACAAAAACGTCATACTAGTTGAATCTCATACCAGAATGTGCAAAAGCTTATTGCTCTTTTGATGTGAATATCCGCATATTCAAACATTTCAAGTTGCCAAATTGTCTAGGTGCTCTGTCATTAAAACATCAAAACAAAAAAAGCTTTTATACACTTTTGTCCCACATGGCTTTTGTTATATGTATTATGTGTCTTGGTGGTCCTTTGTCTCTCTCCAATGACCTTGTTATATGTATTGTTATATAAATTATTATATCTATTATACTGACATGGTTATATGTATTGCTTGGTGGTCCTATTTACAGGTTTGCAAAAACAAAATTGGAACAAAGGAGTCTCTTTGATAAGGGTTTTGATGAACTTCTAGGCATACTTAGAGATATGTTGCCACAAGATAACGTTCTTCCGGATTCATTATACTCAACAAAAAAGTTCCTTAAAATCTTTGATTTAGGATATGAGAAAATACATGCATGCATTAATGATTATTGCTTGTTTAGAAAAGATTTGGAGTATGTTGAAGAATGTCCAAAATGTGGTGAATCTAGATGGAAAGTAAACAAACATTCTAAAGATATCCATAAAGGAGTGCCTGCCAAAGTATCTCGATACTTTCCAATAATACCACGATTTAAGAGAATGTTTAGATCAGTTGAAATTGCTAAAGACTTAACATGACATTATACCCATACAAGTCAAGATGGAAAAATGCGTCACCTTGTTGATTCACCTGCTTGGAAGACTATAGATGACATGTGGCCAGGGTTTGCATCAGAACCACGTAACTTGAGGCTTGGTTTGGCTGCAGATGGATTCAATCCTTTTTCAAACCTTAGCTCAACATATAGTTGTTGGCCAGTGGTATTGGTAACATACAATCTTCCTCCTTGGAAATGCATGTCCAAAGAAAATTTGATGCTAACACTAATAATTCCAGGGAAAAGGCAACCAAGGAATGATATTGATGTGTATTTGCAACCGTTAATAGAAGATTTAAATGAATTATAGCAAAATGGAGTAGAAGTGTACGATGAATATGTTAATTCCACCTTCAACTTGAAAGCTATTTTGATGTGGACCATAAATGATTTTCCGGCTTATGGAAACTTGACAGGGTGTTATGTGAAGGGTAAATATGCTTGCCCTGTATGTGGGTTGAATACATGTTCTGAATATTTGCACCATAGTAAAAAGAATGTGTATATGGGTCATCGACGATTCCTTCCTATGGATCATACATTTCGAAAAAAAAAAATCATGGTTTGACGGAAAAGAAGAAATGAATCTGAAGCCTAGGGTAAGTACCGGTGAAGAAGTTCGACTTGCATGTGTAGAAATTGACAATGATTTTGGAAAGAAGAAAAAAGAGAAAAGAAAAAGAAATTGTAATCCTCTATGGAAAAAGAAATCAATTTTCTTTGATTTACCATATTGGGAGGTAATTCTATAAAAAGAAAACTTATTATATTTGATATCTTATACATTTAAAAACAAATTTAATTGGTTTATTTAATATGCAGGGATTATGTTTGCGGCATAACTTAAATGTGATGCATATTGAAAAAAATATTTGTGAGAGTCTTCTTGACACACTTTTGAACTTGAATGGAAAAACAAAAGATGGTGTAAATTTTCGTTGGGATTTACAACAATTAGGCATTAGGCATGAGCTTCATGTCAAAGAGAGTGGAGATAGATTTTATTTACCTGCAGCACCACACACTTTATCAAAGTCAGAAAAACTACACTTTTGTAAACGGTTGGTTAATTTAAAGGTGATAGATGGTTATTGCTCAAATATTTCAAATTGTATTGCATTAGATGAATGCAAAATAGTCGGACTCAAGTCTCATGATTGTCATGTTTTGATGCAACAATTACTATCAGTAACAATACGAGGTATCCTACCAAAAGGCCCAAGAATTGCCATATTCCGGTTATGCTCATTTTTTAATGACATATGCCAAAGAGTGATTGATAGAAGGAAGTTAGAATTATTGGAAGATGAAGTCGCGGTGACCATGTGTATGCTTGAAAGATATTTTCCTCGTTCTTTTTTTGACATTATGGTCCTATCTCACAATTCATTTAACAAGAGAAGCACGATTATGTGGACCAGTTCAATACCGTTGGATGTACCCTTTTGAAAGGTTATCTCTGATATTTTAGATATTTTTGTTTATCAAATATGACTGGCTTTAAAATAATCTATTTGTTTTTATAGATTCATGAAGGTGTTGAAAGGATATGTTAGAAATCATGCAAGGCCAGAAGGATGCATGGCAGAATGCTATTTGGCAGATGAGTGTGTGCAATTTTGTAGTGGATATATATCGCAAGCTTTAGATGTTGGTGATAAACACAATAGAAATGAGGATATCATGTATGACAATGTAGTGGATGGACATCCTATTTCTAAAGGGACATTAGTTTCTATATCTTCAGACATGTTAGACATTGCACATCGTTATATATTGTTTAACAATGCAGAAGTGGAACCATACATCAAGTGAGTAATTAAGTTAATTTTTACATAGTTTAAGTAGAAGAAAACATTATAAATTTTTCACTTATTTAGTACTGTTTTATTATTTACATCCTACTAGCATGCACCTTGAAGAGCTTCAACGTTTGGATTCAAGTCTTGCAAGTAGACCCACTTTACTACAAAGGAAGCATGCATCGGATTTCTCTTCATGGTTCAAAGCTAAGGTCGTATACAATGCAACATTTTAGCCTTTTTTATTTGGTTGTCTTAACTTTAACCTCTTATTGTTTATAAATTTATTGTTTATATATTTTGGAGCAGATCATTGATGGAGATAGTAGCTTGAATGTATCAACCACGTTAAAATGGCTTGCAATTGGACCGACAAAGCAAGCAACATCATATACAAGCTATGTTGTTAATGGGAAACGATATCGCACAATAGATAGTGAGAAATCTACTCAAGATAGTGGCATTTCTCTTGAAGCAGAAATTGTTTGCATGACCAATTCAAGAGATGACACTCAAGTGATAAAAAAGATTGCTTACTATGGGGTTCTAAAAGAAATTCTTGTTTTAGACTTTTGTGCATTTCGCGTCCCATTATTTAGATGTGATTGGGTGAGCAGTGGAAGTGATGTTAAAGTTGAAGATGGATTTACACTAGTTAATCTTCATCCACGTGTAAATAGATTTTATAGAGATCATTTTATTTTAGCTTCACAAGCAACACAAGTGTTTTACTCTAGAGAAAATGATACATCTAATTGGTATGTTGTCTTGAAAGCACCTCCAAGAGGATTTCATGATCTAGAAAAGTTTGATGAGAATGCTTATATGACATCTACACCATTAGATGTATCTCTACTTGACTCTAGCATGGATGATAATGATGATTATGCTCGAATTGATTGTGAAGACATAGTTGTACAAATCTAGTGTTACTAGTTCTAATTATTTGGATATTTTTTGTATAAAAGGATGTGTTTTGATATTTCTATTATAGTATATTGTTATATGTTTCTATATAGAATTTGAAATTACTGTTGTTATTGTGTTGTGCTTCATATATATTTCCAATAATAGATAACAATTTTGTTGCTATATATATATATATATATATATATATATATATATGATGGTTGTATTTTAGAATTTTTGCAGATGTCAACTGAAAACGATACTAGTACTCGATCATCAAGCAATAATGCAACACCAGCAAAGAAAAGAAAGGCAAGGAGCCAAAACCATTTGGACCTAAATAAAATTGCAAGGGCTAAGGAAATCAGAATTTCTTTCAATGAGTTGGGACAACCAGTTGGAGAGTGCTCAAAAGTATTAAGTACATCTTGTGGAACTATTGCCACTTCATTGATTCCGATAACTTATGATAGTTGGCAGGTTGTACCGGAGATTTTGAAAAATAGTGTGTGGGAGACTACAAAGGTTTGATACTAACTTATCATTTTTTCCTTAGAGCTTTTATTTTTAATATGTAGCAATCTTAATTGATCTCTTTTTGAATTTTGATTATGCAAACAGGAAAAGTTTGGTTTGCATGACATAGGTAAGAATTATGTACTTTCTTCGATGTGTAATAGTTGGCGGAAGTATAAAAGTAAGATAACCAAACGAATTAGAAGTATTCAACCTGGTTCTGATGCTAGTAGAGAGCTCCAAATGTTAAAGCCTGATAACATAAAAAATGATAAAGATTGGAAAAAATTTGTCGAGTATTGATTGTCAGCAAAATTTGATGTAAGTATACTAAGTACGTATTATTTTCATGAAAGCTTCCATACAAGATTGTGACTTATATTTTACTTGTAGGAAATAAGTAATGAACATACTAAGCTGGCGAAAATGAATGACATGCCACATACAACTAGTCGTAAAGGAATGACACGATTACGTGAAGAATTGGTAATAACATGCTGACACTATTTATTTTGTCTTTTTATGGTTTGATGCAAGAATATTTTAGTAAGTTTAGAACATGATTTTGATTCGTTAAAATATAATATTTCATCGAATTTGTGTCTTAAGGTTAAACAAAGGTGAGGATCGTGTGTTTTAAACCTGAATTCAAGCCAAGGAACCTTTAGTGTCATTATCAGTAAATTATGCATCTAAACCGTCAAACTAACTCATTGTTTAAAACAATAAAAATATTTAAAATGAGATGGTATTAATTTATATGGAGTTACAATGATAATGATAAACTTTTGTTGAGGATGGGAAATAAGGATAAGGGAGGTTGACTTTTATATGAGTAATGAGTCATGAGTGATGATCTTACAAGATTTGGCATTTGATGGGCAATTGAATTGTTGCCACAGGCTATTGCAGGTAGGCCTTGCCCTTTTCACTTTTGTTTTTGTAATCTTATCCACACAATTGCCCACAGATTGAACCCCCTGGAATGCCAATTCGCTGCCCATCTATTACAATTATTTATCAAATGCCACCTCACACGGTTTAACAAAAGATTTTTTTTTTTTATACAGTTAAAAACTAAATGAATACAAATCATAATTAAAAAAAAAAAAATCATACTCTTGCATTTAATTGCAAAGGACCGTTCACCTTTGCTGTAGCTATTATTTTCTTGGTTGTCTTTTTCAATCACATTTTATTCAAGGATAAATGTTATTTTAATATTTTTCCAGAATTGGTGTTGGTGACTTGTGTGAAATGGTGTGTTTTGCTGAGAATTTGTTTGTATGTTTAGTGAATACAATAAATTATGTTCTCATATTGTCATGATTATGTTATAAATGTATAGAGGGCTGAAAAAATGGCAAGAAATGAAGATCCAGCAGAGGTGGATAGAGTGGCACTATGGATAGCTGGACATAAGCACAAAGATGGGACACCAGTAAACCAAAATGTTGGAGAAAAAATAGTATGACATGTTGAATAATATTTTTATTTATATAGTTTAATTTGCATTTATCACATTTGTTATTATTATATATTTGTTATTATCATTTTGCTTGATATATAGAAAGAGATGGAAGCGATTCCAAACAGACAATCAACTATAATCAAGGATGATGCTGTAGCCCAGGTTTTAGGAAAGGAGCATCGAGGTCGAGTTCGAGGGCTTGGGTATGGTGTCACACCAACAAAGGTTAATGCAGCTGTGGTTTCTAAATACACTACCATGCAGCTTGAAGAAAAGGTGAAAAATTTGGAGCAACTAGTTATGACATTAGTTAACAGTAATAATCAGGTATGTCAAATGAAGCATTTGTAAGATTTTGATTTAATCATGTAGTATGATAGCTTACATCTAATATTAAGTATTTTTTAATTTTAGACCAATGATAGAGCAAGAATTGAAGGAAGAGTTCAATATTCTAGTACAAATGAGGTAAATAAAAAAAAAAATTAATTGTCTAAATGTCAGGGTTCTTTTTTTTTTTTTTTTATGTATTTTGACTTTTATTTAGAGTTCTAGAACTCATGCTTGTTTAATGTTTTACTAATATGTTGTATAATTATAGCATTTAGTTCCTTCAAGACAACAAGAAAGTAACAATGATGTTCAACAATCTTCTTCAAAAGTGAGTTGTTAAAAATAAAATGTTGTTAATGACAATTGGTTAATTGAGATCTTTTTTGTTTTAATACTCATATTTTTTGTATACATTTGTTATAGAGTATAAATGAACAGGATGTTTCATTTCTAAAGGGTAAAAAATGCAAGTTATTGCATTGGATTGGCAATGGAGAAGAAGTGGTTGAACGTGAAATTGATTGCACTGATTCAACAGCTTTAGTTCATCATATGCTCCTTGGTCCAGATTATTGGAGAGTTGCTGTGGACAAGATATTGGTGAGCAAGGTTCCTTTGATTCGCCCTACTAATGACATTCGAATTCTTGAAGATGCTAGAGGCACCTACATTGCTTGGCCAATCAAGTATATTGCATATTAGTTTTACTAAGTGATGGACACATGTTGACGTCCGGAAATGGTCAACCAGAGATTCTGGGGTCCAGACGGCGAACTTGGTAATTAACGGTTCTGATCGTACTGATGGAAGGGTAATAAATAGGCGATTAATGAAGTTCAAGGTTGGTGGTAATTAATCAAGGTGGAAGAATGTCGGTCCTGGTGGTTGGATGAAGTTCATGAGATGATCAGCAAGGAAATTAAAGAGAAAGAGAGAGAGAGAAAACACGAGGATTTTTACGTGGTTCGGTAACTACACCTACGTCCACGGTCACTCTGGGGTTATTCCGGCAGAGTGACAGTTCTCTAGTATATTCAACTTGTTTGTACAGTAGAATGTCTCCCATCTTTATAGAGGAGGGGACATCACAATAAAAAATACAAAAGAAAGTTATACAAGTTATTGGTAACGACTAGTTTCAGCTAATCCTGACACTGCCATGCTGCATTAATTGTAAAGGTAATGATGATTTTCTTCCTGCACAGATCTGCATTTAATATACCTGAAGAGGTCTTCACTTCATTAAATGCTTATGGATAATTGTGTAAGCAGTTTCCGACGGGAAATCATGAGGGTTGGTAATCCTGACAACTTGCTATACACGGTATCCCCTGGGTAAGCCTTCTGGTCAGCCAGGTGATGCATACTGGAGGAGAGCTGACGTGGCCAAGAGGAGAGGTAAGGTGATCTGGGGGTCTATGCGAGCTTGCGAGCTCGCGACCTCGCGAGCTCCCCGAGCTGAAGGTACGAGCAGGGGGCATCCTGGGAACTGTTGCTGGCTTGCGACCTGGACGGCCTCACGAGCTGGGCTTGCAACTGCTGGTCCCATCTTTGGGCCTCCTAGGCCCTGACTCCTGTTTAAATTAAATAAGCATGTACTGGCCCATCTGGGCCGAACCAAAAAATGGGCATAACAACACATAACTAGAATGTAGGTAATTGTTAGGGGTTAATATTATTTATTAGGATTTGCTACTATTGCATATGAATCTTTTGTAATTTCTATGGTTATGAATTATCAATATTATATGAAAGTTTTAGAAAATTTGTGAACTTTATAAATGTTCCAAATTATTATTATTAAAGTGTTATTTGACTATTTAATTATATTAAGAAATTTATATTATAAAAATCAGCACGTTATTGGAGAACAGGTACAATAAAAATAAGCACGGGCACTATTCATACTCGTTAATATTTTTAGCATGCGCGATGCCTGTACTCGTTAATATACTTAGCACGGCAGCAGCTCGTATTTGGTATTTTTTGTAGTACGAGACTCATCCGTACTCGTTAATAGTTTTAGCACGGGCATTATTTATACTCGTTAATATTTTTAGCACAAACGATGCCTGTACTCGTTAATATCTATAGCACGGTAACGACTCGTATTTGGTACTTTTGGTAGTACAAGCTTCGTTCGTACTCGTTAATGTTTTTAGCATGGGCTTAGCCTATAATGATTAATCTTTTAGCACGGGCGTTGCCCATACTCAGCAGCTTTTTTAGCACGGGCTGTTGTTCGTACTCCATAAGCACCGTTAACCATCACACCTTCATCCATCACATATGCCTGGCACGGGCGATGTCCGTGCTAGTAAAACATCTAGCACGGGCATTACCCGCGATTAATAAGCATTTTTCTTGTAGTGGTTCTAGTAGACCAATGCACTTGACATCCATTAATTTATAGTTTCATACAATGCATTTGACATCCATTAATCCAAACAAGATTTATAAACACATACAAAACAAATAAGACATTCCTTTTCCGGATAGTAAGAAATCAGTTTTCAAAGTACTTGTCTAACTATTTCTTATATATACACAGATAAGAGGTTCCGTTTATTACATTCTATAATATTGAATTTAAAATACATTTCGAATCTACTTTTTTCTATGCGAGATCTCACTTCGATAAAACCAGATATATATGTATATTAATATATATGCATATATTTAGGGGAAAATCTACAACCTTTAGTCCCAATTCAAATTGAGCAATACAAAATCAATTGACCCCCTTTTAGGCCTAATTGAAATTGGGTTGTACAATCTATAGTCAATTGATCCCAAGGGAGACTTGTGAAAACAGATCCAAGGAGAAGAAGGCCCAAAACTCGGTTCTCTCCCATAAGAAGAGGAGTTGGAAAGGGCCAAATTGCCCTAGTAAACGGACGAGAAAAGGACTAAAGAATGAAGGAAACTTTCAAATGACAATTGACCCCCTTTGATCAACAAATCTCCCTTACATCACCCAAAGGATAGCCCTAACATCGACACAATACAGGTTTAGCAGGCCTCAGTAAAATGAAAGGCCAACAGCGTGCCACTTGTCTTTCCAACCATACAAGGTCATAAAAAGGAAGCACGTTTCCTTGCATTTGGCTAGTAAGTGAAAGGGAAGGGGAGCAAGCAAGCGATGAGACATTGAGGAAATAGATGACAAGAAGCAGAGATGGAGGCGGATAAGGTGCTGATGGAGAGTTAACCATATCGAGAGAAGAGAAAATGCCCATCAAGCCCTTATGGCATAAGAAGTGTTAGAGAACTAAAGCCATTTCATTGGCTTAAACAGGTAGGTGATGTTTAAATTGGTGTGTGAAGAAATTGGAAGCCAAATTTTTTCAACAGTGGTATCAAAACTATAGGTTCTTTAGAAAGTTTTGAGTATGCTTTGTGGTTGCAACATTGTTTGATCTTCTACATTAGAAATTTTTTTTTCCAAGTTACTAGAAATAAGTGTGGTGGTGTGGAAATGTATGCCTAGAAAAAGTATTGGTTAGGAAAGACTTTGTATTTAAGTATGCTCATTGTGACCCATTTCTTTTTCCTGCGAACTGACCTGGGATACTATTCACAGATACATGCACTATTTCAAAATATAAGTACTATTGATGATATTATTTATTGTATATTTTGTAAGTATTTCACAAAGATGGTGGCAAAATTTGAAATTGAGAGGTTTAAAGGAAATTATTTTTTATTATGAAAAATAAAAATGAAGACTATTTTGAGGAAAGATAATTGTTTATGAGCAATAGAAGAAAGACCAATTGAGATCACTGATGATGCCAAGTGGAAAGAAATAGATGACAACGCAATTGCCAATTTCTATCTGGTCTTACCAGATGGTGTATTATCAAGTGTAGCGGAGAAGAAGATGACTAACAAGGTATGAGACACTCTGACAAAATTATATGAGTCTAAGTCACTAAACATGAAGATTTTTTTAAAAAGAAAGCTTGGTAATCTTTAAATGGCGGAATCTGCAATAGTAACCGACCACATTAACACCTTAAATATATTTTCTCAACTTTTAGTATTGGGTCATATAATAGAGGCAAATGAACATCCACAAATTCTACTTAAAAGTCTACTTGATTCGTATGATCAACTTGTCATTAACCTAACAAATAATGTCCTTTCAGACAATTTAGTTTTCGATGATATTACAGTTGTTAGCTTAGAAGAAGAAAGCAGACGAAAGAATAAGGAAGACATATTGACAAGTAGTATATTAGTAGAGGCTTTGTCAACGATAAAAGGGAGATTAATGGAATGTGGCCCCAGTGGAAGTCTCAATCATGGTAGATCAAAATCAAGAAGCAAGAGGAATGTCAAATGCTATACCTGTGGCAAGAAAAGGTACATCAAAAGTTAGTGTTGGCACAATAAGAAGAATAAAACTCTTAAGTCATCAAACTCATGAGGATGTGTAGTAAGTACCTCAGATGATGGTGACGTCTTATACAACGAAAGCAACCACTATTGTAGAAAGTAGATTATGGTTTGCTGATGTCTAAATTCTAGATTTAGTAGCCACCTGACATATGATCTCTCATAGAGAATGGTTCCACATATATGAACCTATCTTAGAGGATTTATCTTTACGGGAGATGGTCATGCTTGGAAGATCATTGGTATCGGCATAATCAAGATAAAGATGTATAATGGTACAGTTCGTACTATTCAAGAGGTATGACATGTGGAGGGCTTGAAGAATAATCTATTGTCTTTAGGAAAATTAAACAATCTTGGATGTAAAACCCACATAAAAAATAAGGTATTAAAAATTGTTAAAGGTCCACTTGTTGTCATGAAAGGAAAAAATATTACTGTAAATCTATACATGTTTAAAGGAAAAGCACTACTAGAGGCTGATTCATGTGTTACATCAACCAATCATAGAGAAGAGTCAATGATGATGTGGTATCGCAAATTGGGCCATATATCTGAACGAGGTTTGAACATTTTCTCGGAATGCAAACTGTTTCCTTGGCTTAAAACAGTAAATCTATTTTTTGTAAGTATTATGTGATAAGTAAGTAGCATAGATTGAAGTTTAGCAATTTTGTTGCTAGGAGCAAATTCATTTTAGACTTGATTTATTCTAATATTTGGGAATCACCGGATATATCAGTAAAATGAGCAAAATACTTTGTATTATTCATTGATGATTACTCTAGGAGAAGTTGGGTGTATCCTATCAAGAGGAAGTCAGATGTGTGTCCAGTGTTCAAAACTTTCAAAGCACGGGTAGAATTTGAATATGAGAAAAAGATTAAGTGTTTGAGGACAAATAATGGAAGAGAATACACAGATAGATAGGTTTTTGTTTTTTGCAAGCAAGAAGGAATCGTAAATAGTTCATAGTCACGTACACTTTTCAACAAAATGGGTGGTAGAGTGGATAAATAAAACTCTTACAAAAGGACTAAGAGCTATGTTGAAAATTATAGATTTACTTAGTCATTTTTGGCAGAAGTAATGAAGATAGCCTATTATGTGGTAAATCAATATCCGCCCATAACAATTGAGTTGAAAACACTAATGAAGATGTAAACCAATAAACCCACCGATTATTCTACTTTATATTTGTTTGGATATCTAGTGTACGTGATGTATAATGCCCAAGAATAAAGTTTGATCCAAAATCAAGGAAATGTATATTATTAGGGTATGCTGATGGAGTGATGGGGTATTGAAAGTGGGATTCCACTGCCTATAAGATAATCATCAGTAGGGATGTTATTTTTGTAGAAGATCAACTTCAAAGAAATAAAGATGATAACAATTCAAAAGAAAATTTAGAGACTACAATTGTACAAGTGGAAAATAATTCATGATATGAAAATTTAGGTTCTTTTGAAGCAAAACCGGAGCATGAAGTATAAGAACCAATAGAGACTAAAGCTCTAGAAATTCAACAATCAACTTGAGAGAGGAGAGCACTAGTATGGCACTCGGAATAGTTTATGGAGAACGATATTGCAAACTATTTTCTAATAGAGGATAAAGAACCTTCAACTTTCCATGAAGCTATAAGCAACTTAGATGCACCTCTATGGATGACAGTGATGCAAGAGGAAATTGAAGCTTTACACAAAAACAATAAATGGAAACTTGTATATCTACCATAAGGTCGGAAAGCTATTGGAAATATGTGAGTCTTTAAGATCAAAAGGTATGAAAATGAAAAAGTGGAGTGGTGTTGCGCAAGATTAGTGGTGAAAGGATGCGATAAAAAAAAAAAATATTGATTTCAATCAGATATTTTCCTCGGTGGTTCAACTTACAACAATGAGGGTGGTCCTGACAATGTGTTCTACATTTACTCTACACTTAGCGTAGTTAAACGTGAAAGTTATATTTCTTGATGGAGAACTTAAAGAAAAAATTTTTATGTTCCAACCATAAGGTTTTGCTAAAGAAGGCAAAAGGAACTTAGTTTGTTGGTTAAAAAAATTTCTGTATCGTTTAAAACAAGCACTAATGTGTTGGTATAAGAGATTTGATTCATTCATTATAAGTCTTGGATACAACAAACTTAGTTCAAACCATTGTATATACTACAAGAGGTTTGCAGATAGTGTTGATTTCATTATCTTGCTGTTATATGTGGATGACATATTGATAGCAGGCCCTAACAAAGATCGAGTATAAGAATTAAATGCATAGTTGCCTAAAGAGTTTGATATGAAGAATCAGAGACTAGCAAACAAGATTCTAGGGATGCAAATTTACTGAGACAGAAAAATTTGGCTCTCTTTGAAAAATTACTTAAAAAAAATCTTGTGCCACTTCAACATACAAGATTGTAGCCAATTTCCACCCTTCTTCTTATAAATTAAAAATTATCCTTAAGTATGAGCTCTAACAATAAAGCGGAGAAAATGAAGATGTCTCAAGTATTATATGTATCAACAGTGGAAAGTTTAATGTTCGTCATGATATATACAACACCAGACATTGTACAAGTAGTAAAAGTGGTCAATCGATATATGATGAATTCTGACAAAGAGTATTGGAATGTTGTGAAGAGGATTCTGAGATACATCAAAGGATCATCAGAAGCTGCATTATGTTATGAAGGATTAGAGTTTATTGTCACAGACTTTAAGTGTAACGGAACAACTCAGCCCGCCAGCCTTGGCCCGGCCTCGCCAGTTGCCCTGTCCACACTGTCTCTTGGGGGCTACCATGTGAGCAGGTACTGTCCTTGGGGCCCACAAGGTTTTCATACACCTCCCCAGGTGTTCACTCGACTCGAACCCAGCCCTTAAAGGGTAAGAGGAAGTACACCTGGTACCATCTTAGCTCAGATGGTACTAGTTGTGACCTTTAAGGGCTAAGTTTGAGTTGAGTGAGCACCTGGGGAGGTGTATGAAAACCCTGTGGGCCTCATGAACAGTACCTACTCACATGGCAGCTCCCGAGAGGCAGTATGGGCCGGGCTAAGGCTGGCGAGCCGGGTTGTTTCGTTACAATATGGATTTAGATTTTACATGAATCTCGATAAAAGAAAATCTATTACAGACTGTGTCTTTATGATTGTAGGAGGAGTTATGAGCTGGGTATTTAAGTTACAAATAGTTGTGGCTTTATCAACAATAAAAGCAGAATATATATATATATATATAGGTTTTGCTAATTTGATTAATCAAATTTACCTTCATGAAAATGGCACCCCTTTTTGGCACACTAACAAACATGTCTCCTCCAATATGTTGCACACCTGCACCTAAAATTAGATCAATATATTTTTGTTGAGCAATGTAATCAAACAATTTGCTTATAAAAAATCATTTAACAACATTGCTCTAGAAACATAGAAACAGAGTAGATTACTTATGTTAATGAGAATCGATCATCAATACTGGGATAAACTAGAGCATCCTAAATCACTTGAGGCAAGTCAAAATTGATGCCTTTGATTGAAGGGTATTTGGAGATAATCATGTTCAGTATTGCTCCAATTCCCCCACCAACATCTACTATTGATTTGAGGCCCTCAAAGCCTTTGTAGATCTCAAGAATTTTTTTTCATTGCAATGGTGGAATTACAAAACATTCCAGTGTTGAAAATCTTATTGAACCTTGGATCCATACTAGGACACTCGAATGCAGATATCCCATGGGAATGGTTAAACGGAATGCCACCTTTAAGCAATGCATCTTTTATGTGGTGCCTATAGAGACATTAAAAAATAATCATCACATGAAATTTTGTCTCAATTATTGAATAATATAGAACTCCACCAACAGCTCATGTATGAACTAAAATAAATGGAACCACTTTTAAATGAATATGATTATATTAAAAAATAAATGGAATCACTTTTGAATATAATCATATTCATTTAATCTTTAAAAATACAATGCACTTATTCCTTGCCCCCCCCCCCCCCCCCCCCCCCTCTTCCAAAAAAAAAAATGCACTATCTTGCTTATTTTTGATGTTTTGTTTGAGCTATTGAAAAAACTCACTTTGACTAAACTTCTCAATTATGTATGTTATTAAACTCATTCATTTTTTATATCCAAGTTATTTTGCAAAAACAATTAATTTATGAATTAGTATTGGATTATCAAAATGAATTTCTATAGCACTAATTATATAAAAAGTTAATCCATTATACCTTATATTAAAGGTGCCAAAAGTTACCTATTTTTTTGCTCATTTAATCTGATAGTGACTTAGGTTCAAGTTATCCCACTATATTTAATACCTTAAAAAACAAAGTTCTTGGCTTTTTTTCTTTTGTTGAAGATTTCCTTTATTTTGAACTATATTTTTATTCATGAATTAATTCTTTTGTGTGGACTAAATATTTGTTTGTGAACTATTTAGCTTAGTGTATGAATTATTGTCTTTATTAGTAGAATGAGATGCTTAACAAAGTTAGAGAGTTTTTAGTGGAAATGAGGGAAACTATCACCAAAGTTAGATTTTCTCGTGAAAAAGTAACTGAACTAATAGTTCGAGTTTTTATGTCATCTAAAAGTATGAATAACCCATTTTGTCGTTAATGAATAAGGCAAACCTCAACTCTCTTTTACATCTCTTTGTTTGCATTTTTGTTGGAAAATAAAGGACATAAAAGTCCATTTTCATAAACAATTTTGATTTTTTTTTTTTTTTTTATCTCGGTTTTGGAAGATCAAGGTAAATTCAGATTTTCCTTTGTGAGGTCATAAATTGATATATTCTTTAGGTTAAAATGTGCTTGGGTGAATGAGAAATTGAAGTTCAAAGTGCATCCATTTGAAAAAAAGTCCCACATTAGAAAAATAAAGGAAAAGGGCTTGGTATATAAATGCATGTGTTATAGCTACAAGGTAACTTGAGAGGCATAGATTCTCTCTCTCAGATGCAGGGGGTGGAGAGGGTGCAAATCATATCGTTTTTTTTGAAAGTTGTGTGTGGGTGACATACATACACAAATGCAACTATAGTTCCAACTTTGGGCGTGCTTTCCCCATTTTGCAGCTTAGATTTTTTTTTTTTTTTTAAGTGGCTTTTCATTTAAGTCATAACGTCAACTAAGTTTTTCACTTAGATTAGTTCTCCCGCTACTTAAATTGATTTTCTTGCTTCAGAAGATAGGTATCGAATTATTAGGCATTGGTACATATTTCAAATTGGTTTTCTCACCACTTAAATTGATTTTTTCACTTTTGAAAAGAGAAACCAAATTGTAGGGAATAGGTATTGAACTGTCGAAATAGGTATTGACTTTATTCTAATATGTATCAATTTAGTTTCTTTCAACAAACCCATAAACCCAAATCCCCAAATTCGTCAGTTCCAACAAACCCAAACCCTTATTCTCCTTTCTTTTATTTTCAAATAAAAATATTCCTCATAAACCATCCAAGAACTTTATCTAAACCCAAAATCCATACATAAAGTGCCATTAGAATGAGAGTACATCATCGTCGTTGCCACTATTATCATCATTATGGTTGTAGTTGTCGTCTTCATTGTCATCGCTCATCGATGGTTGTCTTCTTCTTCTTCTTCCTCCTCTCTCTCTCTCTCTCTCTCTTTCCCCTCTATTGCTGTTGCTTTGCAACAAATGTCAACGTAAAAATTTACTTTTATATCAGGGGCATTTTTGCCCCAAACTAATAAGAAATGACATTAAAACATAAACTATTAATCCAGTGACATTTCCACAATAGATGTTGTTATAAGTGATATTAACAAAAAGATCCTGAGTTTCTATTATCTTTAAATAATGGTTTCATAGACAATTCACATAATTTGATGCCAAAAAATATATTTAGATAATTCTATGCTAGTTAGTGAATATGATTTTTAGGCTGTTTGATACCATTTTCATTTAGAATTGAATAATTGTTAAACTCAATGTTTTAAAACTTGCCCGACTTTACCTCTTAGGCGCTAATTAGGTGGTTGTTGGGCACCGACTGCACTAATTTCATTGAAATTGATACTACTAACTTGGTAGCCTAAGCGGCCAACTTGTGTCAAGCAATGCCTAGATGTGGCCTTTTTTTTTTTTCGAAGTCCAGCATTTTGGCCCTCCAAAATGACGCCAAACGATATTGTTTTGCACCTGCATATTCCACAAAAAAAAAAGCTCTAGTCAAACCAGAGCTTCTTTTTCTTCTCCACGATTCTACCCGTTTCTCTCTCGCAAACCAAAACTAGATCTTTGGTTTGACTAACATAACATGCAATAGAAATTAAACATAGAAACAACATTCATTAACATTTAAGAATAGAAAAATAAAAAAGAAGTAAAAATTGAAGTTTAAAAAACTAAAATTAAACATAGGAAGTCAAAAATAGATTCAACACAATCAACCCTTACCAGCAACGACAAGTAACATGGAAAAGAGCGACAGTCGGTGTCTAGTCAACAGCAAGGAAAACGGTGACTATCAGAGCATAAATGTGATTATTTCTCTATTAATTTTGTTACTTATGTGTCAAACTGACTAATCATCGAGTACTTATTAATTAGTCACTAGGAGCTACGTAGCCAGACAGCTGACCGCCTATTGCCTAGTGAGTTTTGAAACCTTAGTTAAACCACAAGTTCTAGTGATTGGAAATCACTCTTGACTTGTTAATAAATATCAAGTGAAGGGATCGAAATTAAACAAGCAAATAATATATACTACTTACCAGCTACCTTATCTTGATTCAAGAGAAAAACATCAGAAAGCGAGACATCATCTTTATTCTTGATCAAGAATTTACAGACAGGAGCAAGACCATAGAGCCTCTCAACTTTCCGACCTGGCAGACATCTAAAATAGCAAGTAAGGATGGAATAGCTAGCAAGAAGGCGCATGATGCGATCAAGCATGAGTGGTGCATCAGGGTTGTTTGCAGGCAGCTGAGAAGCTATATCATTTGGAGACATGAAAGCTCCAGGACCACCAGCTCTACCCATGATTTCCAATATGTCAAGCTCTATGGCTGATTTAGAACCATTGGCAAGGCGGAGACACTGGCCAGTTGTGATGCAAAGAGGTAATTTGCTTCTTCTGATGAGACATTGGTTGATGAAGTGAACAACTGATCATCAATTTCTTCTCTTGAATCCATTTTTAAAATTTTGTTCGAATGTTGATCAGAAGTTGAAGATAAACATGTTTAATAGGCTTTGGCTTTGGTAATTGCTCCTAGTCAAAAGAAACAGAATCGGTCTTGCAATTGCTCTTTGTGATTGTCGCAGTTTTAATTAATTTTTTTTTTTTTAACAAAGTTATAATACTCAAAATTATTTGTATATTTTAATCAAAACTATGAAATATTTTTTAATTATTACTCAATACAATATTGAATTTTACTGTATTGGACAATACTTGATTGCATTTTGTGGTGTCCAGTGTTTGAAATTGAATACTATAAAGTCATAGATTGGATAATTAATAAATATAAAATATGTAGGTAGATTTAAATATTTAATTTTTATAATTAATTAAGCTATAATTTTAAATATGTAATTAAATAAGTTTTAAAAATTGAAAAATAAAACTAGTTTTTATTTATTTATTTATTTTTGTTTTTGGATTTCGAGTTTAGAAACCTCATTTTCTCCAATTGATGTTTTGTTTGTATCGGCAGGAGACACCAATCTCTCTAAGAGCCCAAGAGGCAAAAAGTAACCAGCTTTTGTGTGTCACCACCCCATGCATTCGAATTTTATTTTATATTTTTTGGCCTGTGTCAGTAATTTATAAAATAAAATACATTGTGAGAAAATATATATAACGATGGATTAATCATTGTAAAATATATATAACGATGGATTAATCATTGTAACATAACGTGAATAATGGGAGCTATAGTGATTTGATGAAAGTTAACTTTAACAAATATGATATGAATAATAATTCTCACTATTTGGTAGGACTCTTGGCACTTCCTTATTTGTAAACATATGCGAGACTTTTTTTTAAAAAAATAACATATGTGAGACTTAAATGGATGTATAATTGTTAAATAAATATAATAATATTATATATATTGTTAATGTTTTCAATATTTTAACAAATTTTATTTAAATTTTTCGTTTGCAATGGGTAGACCCATAATTTGAATTCTTAACATTACATATGGATGAATGTTGAAAATGTTATTAGCTGGAGCCCTTTATTTAAAACAGGCAATTTGGAATCCAATACGACGGGTCGATATAAAATTGATACGATTATTATTGGTTAGGGATTAGATAAATACATGGGTCAACTTATCCAACCCATTTACTAATTATGTCGGGTTCGTGTTTTCTTAAACAGGTAACGGGTTGACCCGTTTAACTGGGGTAAAAAAGTAATTTCTTATTAGAGGGGTATTCATGTAATTTTAATGATAGATATATATTTTTATGTTTTGGATTGTATTTATAGATGATTGTATATTTTAAGGTTTTGCATTATATTTATAGATTTAAGAGGTCTTATGTGTCTTTATCTTAATTTTATTTTTTTATTATATTTATATTAAAATTTAAATGTATTAAATATGGTTAAATGAGTCATAAACGAATTAATAAACGAGTCATTAAATGTGTTGGCTAAACGGGTTACTAATGGGTCGCTAAATGGGTTACTAACTGGTCATTAACGAGTCAATAAACGACCCGTAAATAAACGGGTTAATTATGTCGTTTTATGTCGACCCATTAATAATCATGTCGTATTCGTGTTGTAGAGGTTCGACCCGTTTATTAATCTTATCGTGTCAAAAATAATCGGATCATGTTCGTGTCGTGTTTAACCCGACCCGTCAACTCGGATTACCACCCCTACCTCTATTGTAAAAATAAGAAACATATGAAACAATTTGTTGGGCCATTAATTATAAGAAAAAAATCTAAAAATCTCTACGAGATAGAAAGTAATGCCATTAACTCCAACTTTTAAAAATATTAGCAAAAACCCCAACCATCTGTGAAAAAGTGGTTTTCATTAGAAGTGAGTGGTTTTCCACAAAACCTAAAATGACCAAAATACCTTTATTGTATTATATTAAAAAAATTTAAAAATTAAAATTTAAAAAATTACAAATTTAATACTCAAATCGTTTCTAGATATAGAACATACAAATGATTGTAATGAGAAAGATCAAGTGGTTCTTTAGATTCCAACTGCAACCTAATGAAATAAGGTGACCTGTACTTGTCAATGTTAAAGGCTAACAATGAAGAGGCCTCCTCAGCAAAACCCATTGTTGGAAAAACAAGAACTGGATGGAGAAGAGCTAGTGCTCTGTTGATTGCAGAGAGACTCTACCAAAGCCTCAACCACTCATGTTTTGATGACGCAGAGAAGCTTCAGATATCTCATTCAACATCTTCCCAACCTCCTCCTCTCTATTTCTTTTCATTTTCTCAATATACATCTCTTCTTCTCCTTCTCTCATAGACGATTATACATCATTCAAAAACCCAAATAAGATATAACTCAGAATCAATACAAATCAAACCTAGATTTTTTTTGTCCAATTAGTTATGGACCAGTACACAAATCAAACCCAGAATCAATACAAATGAAAACAACAACCCAAATCATTCTAAACACAACAATAACTTTAATTAATTAAACATACAAATAAAAATAAACTTTAATTAATTAAACCCACACTGATCTCAAAAATTGAATCATTCATTGATTTCAATTAACATAGTAATAGATCAATTAAACGAACAAAAAAACACAAGCCGATGAAAGATAGAACTTGTTGGAACAAAAACAAACACAATCCATGACAGTGTTAGTAACATGCACTCAAAGAGTGAGAGAGAGAGTGTGAAAATACTTGGGCCATTTTCGAACATCGAGAGGTGTGAGTGTAGACTCAGGAGGGTTCCTTTGGATCTTGATGCCATAAGACTCAGAAGGGTTCCTCGATTCAGTTCTAATTCCATCGGAGACGTTTAACTAGAGTGATAGGGTCACTGAAATCACCACCAGCGAAGACTCAATCCTTCCGATTTTTGCGCTGATTTTAATAGTGGATGGTTTTCAGGACCTCACCACCCTTCCTTGGTATAACAATCAGATTGTTTCTCACCTTTCTCTGTTGCTCTCACTACTAATTAAGGGTGGCAATATGAGTCACGACACGGGTTGACACGAATTCGCGAAAAATAAATGGATATGGATTGGAGTTAAACGAATTTGTGTCGCAATCATGTCAATCCATTTAGCCTGTTTATTAAACGAATCGAATTAGGTTTACTTAAACGAATCGTGAGTTGACACGATTAATTAAGAGTAAAATGGTAATATTAATATATTATAGGGGTTAGTGTGTAATTATACATTTATATATATACACATTTATACTCTAAACCCAACCCATTTCAAAATCATATTCGGCAGCCACCCCTACCCCTACCCCCACCCATACCCATACCAGACACCACCATCGAATCCACCCCTCCTCCCTTACGATCACCTCTTCTCCCTGACGATCGTTATCATCATCATCATCATTAACAGACTTGTTCACTATAACCCGAGTCTCAACCTTCATCACATTTGCTTTCTCTCCATCACTGCCGTTCACGATCTATTTTGCTCGACAATGCTCTCCTCTCTCTCTCTCTCTCTCTCTCCATGTTGTCACAAATCGTGGTATCACTACCGTCGCCTCTCTCTTTTATTTTTTTTTTCTGGGTCTTTGAGTTTCTCGTCTCTCTATTTTGCTTTCGTTTTTAATTTTTTGATCTGCGGTTTCTTAGGTACATGAAGAACTTTCAACTCTCAAGTTGGATTAAAGGTAATGCTTTGATTTTTTCTGGGTATTTGATTGTTTCTGGTTATGATTTATTGTTTAAATTTATTGGATTTGATTTTTAGATTTTCTTTATTTCTAGATTTGTTTATGTTTGTGAAATATACATGTTTTGTGTTGGATTTGGATTCATTTTGAAGTTATTTCATGACTTTTTTAGATTTATATATGCACGTGATTGGCTTAGTTAGACTTCGTTGATTGCGTTTTTAAATATCTACTGTTTGAACTTGCCAATCAAATGTAGGAGTCTAGACTTTTGACTTGCACTATTGATGTGAAATGAAATCTAGCGTTTCGCATATTGAATGCTATCATTTTTGTATGACGATATTGTTTGGCTTCATGTTTGTCCAATCAGTTTGTGTTTTTGAATATCTGCTATTTGGACTTACTATTCACACTATTTGCTGTTTTTGGATGTTGTTAGTGTTAGATATGTGATTTTATACATGTCATTTCATCAACTTTACTCTCATTTTGCTATATATTTTTTTTTTTTTTTAATGTCTAATTAAGTCTGGTCGTGTTAGTTTGCTCATATATTATCAGATCTAACAAAGAGCGGTGTTTTTAATTGAAAAAATACATAAAAATGTTCAATTCAATGTTGGTTTAACATTTTCTTTTCATTTAATGGACTTGTATTGTCACATTCACCATCCAAAATGCTACATTCATACATTTTTTCGTCAGATCTGGTGAAGATTGTATTGTTAGTCGATATGAATTTTATTTTTTTTGTTATACATGAAAACATGTATTAGATTTAATCTATATCTAATGGAATATGTTGGAATAATATACTAATTAAGTAGTGTTTGCTTTAAAAATTAATGGTGATTTAAGTTTGTAAATGTAGATATCTAATGTTGTTTTCTTGAGATTTTTGTGCAGCTTGGAGGTCCCCTTGGAATAAAAAAGTGAAGAATTTAAGTTATAAAGTTTTATGTTGGAGAATGACAATGTTATGTCATTTTAATTTCTATGGATTTGCATTGAGTTTGAACATGATTTTATTTTGGATGATATGTAATTTTATGTAGATGATTTAATGTGTTGGTTTTTAAGTGTTGATTTTAGGAGTTTAAGTGTGAAATTTTATTATATTTGTGTTTAAAATATTATTAAGTTAAATGAATTAAACAGGTTAAACGAATTAAATTAATTACCGGGTTGGCAAGTTAATGGGTTTGAATTTTCTATGATCCAATTACTAAACGAATTAATCGTGTCGATACGAATAATTCATTTTTAAATAAATTCATGTCGAATTCAAAAATGTCAACCTATTTCTTAAACGAGTTCGTGTCGAATTGACCAAATTCATAAACGAATCGAATTGAATTCAGTTCAACTCAATTTGTCAACCCGTTTTGCCACCCCTACTACCAACCTTCTTCTTGTTGAAATCCAATTAGCTTTATTGCCTTACAACTAATAGGACCGTCAATTCAATGACGGAATTAAGTTGCTATACAATAGTCCGATTATTTTAACTAATATTTTCAATATTATGGGTACTTTGATATTATTTTCAAATTTAGAGAATAAAATAATAATACTCCTTAATTTTATATATATAACTTTTAAATTGTTATGATCATTAATTTCGGTTATTCATTACATTTCAATTAAATAAAAAAGAGAAATACTTTTAGACGAAAGAACGAAATGAATGATTGAGATTAGTTATCACAACAATTTAAAAGTTAGGATGTAATGATCATAAAAACTCTAGACATATATATATATATACGTATAATGTAAAAAGTATAAATTAAAATTTTAAATTGATGTGGTTTAATTTATACTTATAAGCTATCATTGTAATAATTTATCTAAATACTATATTTTCACATGAAGAGAATCAATTTTTATGAAGACATGGATCATTTAATCTTGAACGAAAAGTTATACCTTACGATGTAAGGTTGATTTGAAAATAGCAACCTAAAACATTGATTAATTTTATTCTCCCTCTAAAGAAAAAGAGAATCAAATCAACTGAATTAATTAAGCAAGCAAGAGAGTAGTTGTCAAGCTTTCTTCAGAAATTCCATTATGTAAATGGCAGGAGCACAATGCACTAATCGGAAACCCTGGAATCCAGCCTCTTTAGCCAAGGCCTTGAATTCATCTTCAGTCCTCTCTTTTCCATCTTTAAAACTAGACATCATAATGCAATCGAAGTGCAAGACTACGTTGGATTTAAGACTTGGATCTGAGGCTGCTGGAAGAATCCATTCACAAACAATCATTTTTCCATCGTGTGGAAGTGCTTCATAGCAGTTCTTCAAGAGTTTCAAGCAATGCTCATCACTCCAATCACGACAGATCCACTGTTATAGCACATATATGCAAATGTCAATATTTAATCAAGTTCTGTAAGTAAGCATGCATTTTCCATGAGCGTATATAGAACATAGCCCTGTATGACCATTTAATGCCATGTATGACTTCATTTATGCAACCTAAAAATTCAAAATCATCATTGTATTTAGAGGGTCGTTTCTTTAAAATATATATATGATAAGATATTATTATTCAATCATAATTTTATTACAGAATTTCTCATTCAATTATTTTGCTCTTTTTGACGAGAATGATTGGTGAGAGAGAATTTATAAAAATTAATCAAACTGACCTTCAAGAAAATGGCATCTCCGCCTTTTGGAACACTAATGAACATGTCTCCCTCCACATGCATCACACCTACAGCAACAAGCTTTTGCATTAGCAAATCTATCAAACAACCATCAAATAACCTCAAAATGCAGTAAGATTGTTGCTCTATCTAGACCAGAAAATCTTTAATGGGAGGCTTTAACAATATTACTCCCTGCTTTTATCCGATTAAAATATATCAAAAATGGTTACACAGGATTAGACACAAATGTTAATGAGTGAAATCGAAAAGGTATTCATACGACAAATGATTAAGGAACGCTTGTAATGATGAGACTATTGACCCATTGCAAACATATATTATTTAACAAGCCTTGATGAATACGGGATAAGGTGGAGCATCCTTAATTACATGAGGTAAATCGAAGTTAATGCCTCTAATTGTAGGGTATTTAGAGATAATCATGCCAAGTGCAGCTCCTGTACCACCCCCGACGTCTATTACTGACTTGAGTCCTTCAAAGCCTTTGTATGTCTCAAGGATTTTCTTCAAGGTAATAGTAGAAATGGATACATTCCATTGTTGAAAATCTTGTTGAATGTTGGATTGATGCTGAGACATTCAAAGAAAGCCATTCCATGGGCCTTATTGAATGGAACGCCACCTTCAAGCACTGCATCTTTTAAGTAGTACCTAAATACATAATGAAACAACATTAAAATATAAATGTAATAACCTTGGAACAGATTGAACTCGTTACACCATAAATTAGTACTTAAAGGCCCAGAAATGTAAAGATCCAAATTTTTATATTTGAAAATATTATGAATTTGGCTCAAATTAAATTGTTATTAAGCTAACTTTCTTTATTTTAAGAGTGGCGATAATTCCATCCCCTAAAATTGTATGTACACCCCTTAATTTATACATTTTTAATCTTTCAATATTACTCTTAGATTAAATTATTAACACTTTAATTAAAAGATGATATTATTATTATTAAATTTGAATACTTCAATTTCATATCCCAATAAGAAACTTGGTTTGTTTTTAGAAAAGGTAGTAAAAAATGAGAGATTTTTATTGTGCTTTTACTTTTTAGAGGTTTTATAAATGGGGAAAATGGAAGTATATAGATTTGAAGGGTTTTTGTGTTTTATGTTTCTTATTTTTATTTCTATTTTTATTTTTATTTTTTTGGTTGGTTAAAACTTATCTTGAGCAAAAATTGAGGTTTTTAGTTTTGTTTGATAATTTTGCATATAGGTTTTAGAGAAATACAATAATTTTAAGTGAGAATGAGAGAGAACATAAGATGGAGAAAGCTATGAATATGAAATAGAGCATAAAAACAAGCTTAAACAGGAAAGATTGATTTTTTTTTTTTAAAAAAATGTTTTAATTAATTAATTTAATTATCTTTATAACTATTTACTTATAATATTTAAAAGTTAAATAAATGAATAAATATAATTGGTAATACATAAGGTGTATTTATAGAATATGAATTTTTAAAAAATTTTAATAGGATGTATATATAAAAATGGTGTCTATACAATTTTTAAAGGGTGGAAATATCGCCACCCTTATTTTTCAAGCTAGGCCCAATAGTTTGAATATTACCAAAGCCCAAATGAAGTAAGAGTAAAAGAGCCCAATTACAAGTGACCCGTTTATTTCGTAAGTGTTTGCTGTAATACACCCCATTGAAATTGGTAACGCACCCCAATTGTTTAAATAAATGAAATTAAACAAGTGGTTGTCATGCAGTGAAAGAAAGAACATGAAAGGCGTTGGATTAAATTATGAACATCGATAGTAAATAAAATGGCTACTTGATCAAGAAGCAAATTAGATCAGAATAAAAAAGTAAACATTAAACAATGAGATTTGACTTCTCGAAAAAGAAATAAAAAAACACAGTAACATTTGAGAGTCTAGAAATCAGAATGGGGAAGTCAAATATCGTCTTTAAGTATTTGATATTTATCCAGATCTTTAGATAATATGCTAGATATTTAGATATTTTAAACCAATTCAACCGATTGAGTAAGGTAGTTAAATTCTTTCAATATTTCATGATTATATAATCGATATTATTTATCTAATTTCATAAAATTTTATTTTAATTATAATAGCAATTAATCTATCTACTTATTTATTTACTTAAAAAAAATTTCTTATAGTCAATTGATGATATTTATACGTTCACAAATATTTCCACACATGAATAGGTGGACATAAATCATTGAGCAAAGAGATTCAGCCACTTACCAGTTTTCCATCAAAACCTTGTCTTGACGCAAAAGAGAATATGCAGAAAGAGAGACGCCATCTTCATTCTTGGTGAAGTATTTACATACAGGTGCAAGACCATAGAGTCTCTCAACTTTCCCATCTGGAAGGGATCTTAAAGAACAAGTAAGAATCGAATAGCTAGCGAGAAGGCGCAGCATGCGGTCGAGCATGAGTGGTGCATCTGGGTTGCTTGTGGGGAGATGAGAAGCTATCTCATTTGGTGACATGGGACCACCAGGACCAGCTCTTGCAATGATTTCCAAAACATCAAGCTCTATGGCTGATTTCAGGACCATCGGCAAGACTGAGCCACTGGCCAGCCGCATGGCATACAGATAGTCTGCTTCTTGATCATGATCTAAGACTTGTGTTGAATCCATTTTGTGCTTTGTGGGAAGTTTGGTGATATGTTAAAGAAGAACAAAGCAAATCGCTCTCTAGATTCTATTTATATTGATAGATAAATTGAAGATATGTATTTTGCTGAATGAATTATTTGTAAGAACTCTAAGATTTAGCTACAAGCTGTCGGTCAGCAAATCATCTATTAAAAAAAATTAAATTATTTAATATATACAAATCGAATCTTAGATGTTAAATCAAATAATAACATAACTCACATGCATGACAACATATATAAATATTATTATTTTTCTTTTGAAACTAAATATTAAATTTTTGTGGTTACAGGCGGTCGGTTACCAAATCATCTATTAAAAAACCGAAATTATATAATGTATACAAATCAGATCTAAATGTTAAATCAAATAATAACATAACTCATATGCATAATAACATATATAAATATTAGTTTTCAAAAAATATATATATAAATATTAACTTTTTTATATTTTATAATTGTATGGGTACAAGATAAGTGCAATAAAAAATAGACACGTAAGTGCAACAGGAACATAATATTTGGCATATGTCACATATTTCGAGCAAAAAAGAGTAGTTAAATAATATGTTAAACAATACAATTAAGTCAGTCGGGCACCGACTTTAATTACATAACGACTCACCACTTGTTAGTTGCATTGGCAACGGCTTACGATTCATCTGGTACCTGTTTATGAACTGAACTCAATTTTGTGGATGAAATTCAAGATAGAAGAGAAAAGTTTATATATATTATTTTTACAATCAGTACCTCCTAACTTAAAAATTTACGACGAACCAATTAAATTCATCTATTACATTCACTCTCCTAAAATAAATTCTCTCTCCTATATAATTCAAATATAATTGATTAATTTGATTTATTCATCCTAACTTTTTAATGTTATTAAATACCGATTATAAAAGTACTATATATAGTAATTTTACCATCGGTGCCTCCTAACTTTAAAAAATTAGAACGAATCAATTAAATTTTTCTATTACATTCTTTCTTCTAAAACAAATTTTCTATCTTATTTAATTTAAATGTAATTGATGAATTTGATTGGTTTGTCTTAACATTTTAAGATTAGGAGATACTAATGATAAAATCACTATATATGTGTGTGTGTGTGAGTGGTCTCTCTTTATGTAAAAATATGGAAAAGAATATTTTCCTATTAGTAAAAGTACTTGCTAGATGGAGGCAAAGACTTTAAATGTATAGTGTTCTATGAGCATTATGTATAGTATTTTATGATCATCAAATGATCATAAAGTACTATACATTTAAAGTCTTTGCCTCCATCTAGCAAGTGCCTTTACTAAAGGGAAAAGATTCTATTCTATATTTTTATGTAAACAGAGACCATATAAATAGTTTTTTTGGTGCCATCAAAGATCATAAAATACTATACATTTAAAGTCTTTTCCTCCATCAACAAGTGCTTTAGTTGAAAGGAAAAGATTCTATTCCATACTTTTATGTAAAAAGAGACCATATAAATAGTTTTCTTGGTACCATCAAAGATCATAAAATACTATACATTTAAAGTCTTTTCCTCCATCTACAAGTGCTTTAGTTGAAAGGAAAAGATTCTATTCCATAATTTTGTATATAGAGAGACCAATTTTCCCTTTCAACAAGAACCCATCAAAATCCAGTAAAAATTTAAGAAAAGCTAGTCATAAACAACATAAAATAAACAAACCTTTTTGCTCAAATGTCAATTACAACCAAAACCTTCTTGTTCGTATGCCGTTGGCGATGAGAGATAGTGGTTCGACGATGAGAGACAGGGATCAACAATAAAAGACAACAATAAGAGATAAGGGAATTAGGTGATGAGAGATAGTTGTCAGTGGTGAGAGTAAGAAAGTGAAGATGAAGAACGAAAATGAAAACTAAGAGGGATCGACAAACTAGTTGTGAAAACAGGGGTGTCGAAAACATGGAAGCTATAGGTGAAGAAGAAAGATGAAAAAGCAAAATGAAAACTGGAAAGGGGTTTGGCCAATCAGGTTTGAAATTAGGGTTAGATGTGCACATTTATGCGTGCACCTTTGAGGTTATTCAAAATTTGAATAATCTTCAACGACACATGTATAATTTTGATACACACACACATACATACATACATATATGTGTGTGTTATTGGTTTTGGGTTAGATCTTGGTTTTGGAGACCTAAAACCTTACCAAAATTGAATATGGGTTGGCTCTTATATGTGAGAACCAAACACCCTCTACATATTAACATGAACCAACTTGAGCACTCGAAAATCAATTTAGGTCGGGTTTGTTCTAATCAGTTCATATTTTTTTTTGCCCAGCCCCAGATCAACCCATAGCGTGGGCCATCTCCCAGTAAATCATATTTGGCATAAATGTCAAGACTCACAATGAGTACAAGTCTGCATATTAACATGGGTTGGCTCTTATATGTGAGAACCAAACACCCTCTACATATTAACATGAACCAACTTGAGCACTCGAAAATCAATTTAGGTCGGGTTTGTTCTAATCAGTTCATATTTTTTTTTGCCCAGCCCCAGATCAACCCATAGCGTGGGCCATCTCCCAGTAAATCATATTTGGCATAAATGTCAAGACTCACAATGAGTACAAGTTTGCCAATTTTTTACCACTTTAAATAAAAGTTTAACTAAAATTTTAAACCGTTAGTTAAAAACCTAGAAGTTCAAGAGTAGTAACAACAATCCCCTTGATCACTGTTATACGTATTTTTCGGATTTATTAATTGGGCTGGTAAAAGTCCAATTTAGGCCCATCCAAGACCTGATAAGAAGGCCCAAAAGGGTTAACCCAGTCAAAGCCCATCAGATGAGGCTCAGTATTGACTTTGAAGCCCAGCAAGTTCTTCAGTTTGCTTAAAGGATTTTCCAGCTGGCATCAACAGACCTATAAACACAGCCAGGTCGCAGCTCGTCGCTGGCGCAGCTCGTCTCTCAGCGAACTCAAGCTCGAGACCACCATGACACATCAGCTCGCTCAGACGCGTAATAAGTACAATATTTTCCAGAACAGGCAGTTACCAAGTTCAACCATGATTCTCTCTCCGAATATGACAATTGCTTAATCAAACCATGATTTCCTCATCAGATATGGAGATCAATTCAAATTCAAAATCAGATCAACATTATCTTGAGATAATTATAGTAATTTCCTGGTATTATCTAAATATATTAGGAAGTATAATTAATTCATAATTCTTTTCCTTATTTTTCCCAATTGTTTAGGGAATATAATTAATTCAGGATTCTCTTCCTGATTTGCTACAACCAGAATTGTAACACCTCTTTCCCTATAAATAGGGATTAATATCATTGTAACAGAGAGGGACAATATTCAATAATATACTGTCACTCTGCAGAATTAAAGAGATAGACAGTCGTGGACGTAGGCCTATTATTGCCGAACCACGTAAAAGCTTCGTGTTCCTCGTTTGATCATCTGTTTCTGTCTTTGTCTTTTCTTGGTGTTTGTGCTTTCTCACATTGATTGCAGGTATTGGGCATTGATTACTCGTCGACTGAATTCCAACGTCGACATTTTGGCGCTAGAAGGAGGGCCCCAGACTGCAATCTTTTTCATCTCAATTCATCAACTTCTGACGATATGGCAAAGACAAGATCAAACAGGTTCCTTGGAGATGATGACCAGGCGGAAAGTCACATGAATTAATCTCAGCAGAACTTACAGCCTGGGCAAGACGCAACCACGCATGCAGCAGGCCCGTCCCAAGGACAGATACTAGGGGCTGCACCAGGCATCCCTCCTCTGCCTCACCGTCAAACGGTCCCAATTGCCCCGATGGTCGAAGGGCAGAATGCGTTGTTAGAAAGGCAAGAAGCGTTGGAAGATACGGTTAGACAGCTCACAGAAGCCGTCAACATGTTGGTGCAGGCCCAGGTTCAGAACGTGACTAGGGTGGAAGTTCAGGCACCACTGGGAATACCCCAGCCTCCTGAACCGGCGCGAAGGCCTGAAAGGCTAGCAAGGGAAGTCCCGCGACCTGCAGACTCGGCTCGCTCATCTAATGCGCGTTCGAGGGCCGGAAGACACCCTGTTCAACACGAAAGGGAGGTTGCACGTCCTGATAACCTGGTAGCAAGGCCGAGCCAGGATGGAAACAGGCGGATGGAAGTTGGTCAAGGCAGAGTCTGAGCCGCAGCTCGTTATGTCGATGAGGTGGACGGACAGCAGGTAAGATCCCATCGTCATGAGGGTCAATCCGAGGAAGATGAGAGGTATGACCCTGAACATCCGGCTCCAAGTCATGATCACAGGAGGAGATACGAACTCCGAGACCCCCAAGTGGAGGAGCTCCTCCGAAGGGTCCTGCAGTTGGAGCGCGACCTGGAGTTCCGGAGCAGCGTGGGCTCTACGGAGATAGGACCCCATTCACAAGGGAGATTGAGACACAGCCTCTCCCTCCAAGGTTCAAGATGCCAACCATTCAGCAGTACAATGGGGACAGTGACCCATATGACCATCTTGACGCATTCAACGTTCAGATGGACCTGCAGACAGGAAGTCCGATGGTGAAGTGCCGAGTATTCCCCGCTACATTGGGGGATATTCCGAGGACGTGGTTCAAGAATCTCCCAGCTTGCAGCATAGGAAGTTGGGAGCAATGCCAACAGAAGTTTGTTGGTCAATACAGGGCACTGAGAAGGCAGCTCGCTCCATCCTGCCACCTAGCTACCATTTTTCAGCGTCAGGGTGAGTCATTAAAAGAATACATCACCAGGTTTAGACGTGAGGTCGCGAATGTCGAGCATCCATCAGATGAAAGCATACTAACAGCGATCTCAGCTGGGTTGCGAAAGGATGGAAAGTTGTACGAGAGTATTTACAAGTCCCCAGTGAAGGATCTGGGAGAATTCTACGAGCGAGCTGCGAAAGAGATCAGGTGGGAAGAAACCTTCGGCCCGAAAAAGCAGAATCAGAAGAATGAAGCGGGCAGTTCCAGCCAGCCAAAGAGGAGAAACAATGGCCGGAATGAAGAGGGAAGGAACAATGGCTCAAGTAATCAGATCGCCAAAAGAGCGAGGAGAGAGCCAAGGTATGAGAGACCTCAGCGTTGGGGTCACCAGGAAGGATACAGCGTCCTGACGACATCACCGGACAGGATTTACGCTGCCGAGCGGAATAAGGAGGATTTTGGGAGGCCCAATCCTATAAGGGCTCCAATTCAGCACAGAGACCAGAACAAGTTCTGTGCCTATCATAATGAGGTCGGCACAGTACTTCAGATTGCTGGGCGTTGAAGAACGCCATTGAAAAATTAATCAAGCGAGGTCGCTTGGGAGAATATGTGGCAAGACCTACTGACCAGCGACCTCACCAGCAACGACCTCCACAGCAACAGCCAACACACCAACAATAGCCCCAACGAGCTTCCGAGCAAGGTCAGGAACCTGCGGTAAGAACCATTTTTACTATTTATGGTGGCCCCCATATCGCAGGTGATTCCAACAGATCGCATGAGAGATACGTCCGAGAGGCGAATCATTCATTTCAGCTCAATGGGTCGGAGGGACCCACCAAAAGAGCAAAGCCGACCTCAGACGAGATCGTATTTACAGAAGAAGATGCTAGAGGAGTGATCTGTCCTCATAACGACGCGCTGGTTATACGAGCTAAAATCAGCAATATGGAAGTTAGGCGCATCATGATCGATACCGGAAGCTCGGTAAACGTGTTGTATAGGAGCTGTTTTGACCAGATGGGGCTGCGAACAGAGCAAATGAGGCCATCCTTGGAGACTTTATTCGGATTCACTGGAGATGCTGTGGTACCAGTAGGGCAGATTAAGCTGCCACTGACTCTAGGGGAGACAGGTCATCAAGCAACAACCTTGACAGATTTCTTGATAATCGACTGCCCATCAGCATATAACGTGGTCCTCGGAAGACCTGCTATGAACGAGTTGGACATGGTTACTTCTACCAGAACTCTGACAGTGAAGTTCCAACTCCTAATGGCATCGGATGTGTTCGAGGAGAACAGCACCTAGCTCGTCGATGCTATGAAGATGCTGTGAAGATGGGTGTAAGAGGAAAGAAGGTAAACGTGATCTCAGGAGGCGAGCCACGAGCTATGATTGAGAAGGGAGTCAGTCGCGACCTGGACCCTCGCGAGGTAGATGCAGACCGAGCTACCGGTCCAATTGAGGAGTTAGAAGATGTACCAGTTAGCGAGGTAGATCCTGAGCGATGCTTGAAGCTGGGAAGAGGATTAACTTCGGAGCTGAGAATCCAGCTCGCTGACTTCCTAAAGACGAACTTGGATGTGTTTGCATGGAATCATGAGGACATGGTGGGAATAGATCCAGAGGTGATGTCTCACAGGCTGAACATTGATCCTCATTTTAAGCCAGTTCGTCAGAAGAGAAGAGCAATGACAGGGGAACGATACTTAGCACTAAAGGAAGAGGTGGACAAGCTTCTGGTTAATAAGTTCATCAGAGAAGCTTACTACCCGACCTGGGTCGCCAACCCCGTGCTGGTGAAAAAGAAGAACGGGAAGTGGAGAACTTGCATCGACTTCATCGACCTAAACAAAGCATGTCCCAAAGACAATTTTCCCCTGCCAAGGATAGATCAGCTCGTGGATGCTACAGCTGGCCACGAGCTCCTGAGCTTCATGGATGCATATTCGGGATATAACCAGATCCCAATGAAGCCCGAAGACGAAGAGCACACCTCGTTCATGACTGATCGAGGGCTATATTGCTACAAGGTAATGCCCTTCGGTTTGAAGAATACTGGAGCGACCTATCAACGCTTGGTGAACATGATGTTCAAAGAACAAATTGGAAAAACCATGGAGGTCTATGTGGACGATATGCTGGTGAAATCCAAGCAGATAGGTGACCATGTTAACGACCTGAGAGAGATGTTCCAAATTCTGAGGAGCTATCAGATGAAGTTAAACCCGCTCAAATGTGAATTCGGAGTAGCTTCTGGGAAGTTCCTGGGCTTCATGGTCAACAGTAGGGGAATTGAAGCAAACCCTGAGAAGATCAAAGCACTGATTGACATGAGGTCGCCTACCAGGGTGAAGGACGTACAGAGCCTCAATGGCCAGGTCGCAGCATTGAGTAGGTTCATTTCGAAAGCGACAGACAAGTGTGTCCCTTTCTTTGACATCCTGAAGAAAGCAAAGAGTTTTGAGTGGACCGAGTAGTGTGAAGTAGCTTTCCAGCAGTTGAAGGAGTATATGGGACGAGCTCCACTTCTTTCCAAACCCAAAGAAGAGGAAAAGCTGATTTTATACTTGGGAGTGTCGAAGCAGGCTTTGAGTGCCGCACTGGTGAGGGAAGAAGAAAAGACGCAGCTTCCGGTCTATTATGTGAGCAAACGGTTACAGGATGCTGAAACCAGATATTCGCAGATGGAGAAACTGGCGTACTGCCTGGTGATTGCATCAAGGAAGCTGCGACCTTATTTTCAAGCCATACCATCGAAGTCCTCACCAAGTATCCGTTGAAGCAAGTTTTGCAGAAAGCAGACACCTCAGGTCGTTTGTTGAAATGGGCAGTGGAGCTCGCGCAGTTCGATATCCAATTCAAGCCGAGGACGGCTATCAAAGCTCAGGCTCTGGCCGATTTCATTGCAGAATTTACGGGACCTGTGGATGATGAAGCTGAGTCTTCTGAAGGTCCGGCCTGGGAGCTTTTTGTTGATGGATCGTCCAGCGAACAGAGGGCTGGAGCTGGAATTTTACTTATCAGCCCCGAAGGCCACAAAATCCTTTGCGCTCTAAGGTTTGGCTTTCAGGCAACAAACAACGAAGCTGAGTATGAAGCACTGCTTGCAGGACTGCGTTTGGCTAAGGAGATGCGAGCTGAACGCTTGAAGATCTTCAGTGACTCACAGCTCGTCGTCGGCCACGTAATGGGAGAATATCAAGCTAGGGGATCAAAAATGATCCTCTACCTCCAAAAAGTACACGAGCTGCTGGGTGCATTTCAGAAGTACGAGGTGAAGCAGATCCCACGGGCTCAAAACACGCACGCTGATGCATTAGCTCGCCTCGCAACTACACGAAATGCAGATTTCCTTGGGGCGATCCCAGTTGAGTTCCTACCAGCTCCAAGTACGGAGGAAAAGAATATGACGATGGCCATAATTGTGCAGCCTGATTCCTGGATGAGTTCGTTACTCATCTATTTGCAGGATGGAAAGCTTCCCAGTAACAAGCTGGAAGCCCGACGTCTACGAGCTAGAGCAGCCAGGTATTGCATCTATGACGATGCGCTGTACAAGAAAGGATTCTCAGCTCCACTGCTAAGATGTATTGATGGTCCTGAATGTGAAACAGTACTAAGGCAAATACATGAAGGCCATTGCGGGAACCACGCTGGGGGGCTGTCTCTAGCTCAAAAAGCACTACGTCAAGGCTTCTACTGGCCCACTATGAGGCAGGACGCCATCAACTTAGTGAAGAAATGCGACAAGTGTCAGAGGTTGCTCATATTCCGCGAGCTCCGCCAGCTTACCTCCAACAGATGGTGAGCCCGTGGCCCTTTGCGATCTGGGGGATGGACCCGATCGGACCCCTACCGATGGCTCGGGGAAGATGCAAACATGCGGTGGTCGCGGTAGATTACTTCACCAAGTGGGCGGAAGCAAAGGAGTTAGCTGAAATCTCCACGGCAAAGATTGAGAAGTTTGTGTGGAGCAATATAATTTGCAGGTTCGGAGTCCCACAACAGATCGTGATTGATAATGGGACCCAGTTCGCTAGCGACCAGTTTCTCAGGTTTTGCAACGACCTCAAGATTGTTAAGAGCTTTTCAGCAGTGGATCACCCACAAGCCAATGGCCAAGTTGAGGCAGTGAACAAGATCATCAAGCAGACTCTGAAAATGAAACTGGAAGCAAAGAAAGGAGCATGGGTAGATGAGCTTCAAAAAGTATTGTGGTCTTACAGAACCACAGCTCGCAGCTCCACTGGCGAGACCCCATTCTCAATGGTATATGGATCTGAGGCTATGATCCCAGCTGAGTTTGAAGTTACCTCGCAAAGAAGAGCAACCTTCAATCCAAACAACAACGATCAGCTACTTGCCACAAACCTGGACCTGCTTGAAGAGCACAGGGAAGCGGCCGGGCTAAGGGTAGCTGTCTATCAGTAAAGAATAGCGAGGTACTACAACAAGTATGCTCGGATTCGCAGATTCAATGTGGGAGACTTAGTATTACGTCTCATTCTGCCTGGAGCCCGCAAGCCAAGTGATGGATCCTTAGGCCCAAACTGGGAAGGACCATATGTTGTCACAGCAAGCTTGGGGAATGGGGCTTATCATTTAGCTAACAATGAAAATGGAGCTGAGGTCCCTCGAGCATGGAATGCCGAACATCTCCGCCCTTATTATCAGT